>PVIA01000391.1:365683-463034 GCA_004024845.1 Tonatia bakeri
AAAAAAAAAAAAAAAAAAAAAAAAAAAAAAAAAAAAAAAAAAAAAAAAAAAAAAAAAAAAAAAAAAAAAAAAAAAAAAAAAAAAAAAAAAAAAAAAAAAAAAAAAAAAAAAAAAAAAAAAAAAAAAGGAAAATAAATAAATAAATAAATAAAAGCATCCAAAAGAGTGTAGCCCAGTCAATGCCATGATTCTAGGACTTCTGACCTTCAGATCTACAAGATGCTTATTTTAAGCCACTACATTTTGAGTGATTTGTAATAGCAGTGATAGAAAACTAATACAGCAAACAAAATATAAGGGGAACTCTAGTAAAGTCTTCTTTACCTTGGAAATTAATTTAATATGACAATAAATTATCTTCATTTTTAAAAAATTAGGAGTATAGCTATAGTACAGCTATTGCCCAGAATAGTATTTATTATACAAGGTTAATTACTAAACAAAAATACTTGTTTTTTGGTGAACAGGGGACTGGCCCTATGTTGCATGTGGGCATGTGATTGTTATTTTACACACATTCTATCCTATGAATGGTGTTTGGTCTCATAAAAAGGTATTCATCTATCCAAATCCATTGTAAAATTTGCTCTTTTTAGGACTTAAACCCTTTTCAAGATTTTATCTTTCCCTTGAAAAATCCAGGTAGTATAATATAAAGTAGCTGCCAAACTGCTGCAATAGTCAAGCTCAAAGTCATAGTCAATTAAAATATGACTCAAAAAATAATTACCACAGAGCTGGGTTATAGAGAAAAGTTTAAAGGAAACAACTTCACTTTTCTTAGGTTAGCAATATTAATATTCTACAATTGGACATTGACAGCCAAAATGGTCTAAAAGATTCATGAGCAACTTCAAAGAACTCTTACTGATAAACAGAAATCTCTCATGTTTTCTTCATTTCCTTCTTCTGTTTCTTCCACATCACACCTGTGAGATGCTCATATGAGAATGGGTATACTCTTGGCCAGATGTTTTTAATTGTGCGTCCTTTGTTTTTGGAAATACCAGATAAAAGTGCAATAAAGGAGTAATAAAATGTAACACCTGCAATAAGTACTCCATTTCTTTTTTTCACTTTCCCCTTGAATAATGAAATAATTAAGGAAAATAGACCATTTCTGTTCTTTAGATAATTATCTGTATCACTGAGTGTATGTAATATCTAAAATTCTGAAGTTGAAGCTCATCAAAACTTTTAAAGTCTATTATAAAAGCTGATCTTCATTATTAAACCTGGAAATTTGAAAGGTTAAATATAGAGATTAGATTAGTACCAACGTATTGTCAGTTATATTTTTAATATCATTCCACGTGCTAGAGATGGCAAGGGGAGGTGAGAAACATTGAAGAAATTCAAATGCAGGGATGTAAGCCTGCTGAAGAGAAAAATGGTGAAATTCAGACAAGGTGAGTGACAGTAGATGAATAATACCATTATTATGTGCCCTGGATAAATCAGTGACAGTAGTGGAAGAGAAAGGGAGACCAATATAATTCCTTTTGTTTTTGGCTTTTCACAAATCCTATTTATTTCTATAATTACTAAAAAGATCAGTGCTATTATTTTTAATTGTTTTTGTCTTCAAAAATTTCTTACATGGATAATTTTATTTTTACAGTAAGACCAATGAGGTTTTCTTTATTGAGTTTATTGGGTTGACATTGGTTAACAAAACCATACAAGTTTCAAGTGCACAACTCAACAAAACATCGTCTGCACACTGCATCATGCACCCACTCTCCAAAATAAAGCATTTTCCTTCCCCATTTATGTCCTCTTTGCCTTCTTCCACTTCCCCCACTACCCTGTTTTCCTCTGGCCATCACCACACTCTTGTCTGAGTTTATGTGTGATTGTATAGATTATATATATATATTTTTTCTTAATCCCTTCACCTTCCCCGTCTGACAGCCTGTTAGTCTGTTCTGTGTATCTATGTTTCTGTGTCTATTTTGTTTGTTAAATTATTTTGTTCATTAGGTTCCACATATAAGTGAAATCATAGGTACTTGTATTTCTCTGACTGGCTTATTTCACTTGGCATAATAGTCTCCAGAAGACCAATACATTTTTAAATGGATAGATTTTTTAGAGGCTAATATGTTACCCTATGTAGTTCTCTTTTCCCAATGTCTTAAAATTTTCAGGTTTTAAACCACCATAGGTTGCTTAGAGAAATACTCTATTTTGAGTAAAGGAAAAAAGATTAAATTTTGTAAAAGAGCTACTAAATTTTCCTCATTAGCTAGTGTGCAAAAAGGGCACTATTACTATACACTCATTTGTTTCTCTTTACCCAGCTTCATTCTTATTTTACTCCACTTCTTTCTCCATCTTTTCCTTCTTGTCTTAGGCTAGAAGTGAAAGTTGTCAAAAAATTTTACACCTTTCCAGACCTGATTGGAGACATGAGTGATGAGCTAGGATGATAATAGGTTCCTAATCGTTCATCCCATGAGACAAAAGTGTAAAGTAAACTAGAACTGTAAAGAAAAGAAAATGCTTGATGAAAATACTACTTTGTAATTATTTGATGAATCTTGTCAGTTATCTGTTCTACATTCTCACAAACATTTATTGCACATAAAATAACATTTTGTTCCAAGACATTCTTCAACAACCAAAGAATTACTCAGAAAAGGAGAACTAGTAGATTTGGGTTCTAATAGATTTGCTGCTAATTGCTGTGTAATCATGAGAAAATAATTGTTTCTACTAAATAGGGGTAGAAAACTCCAAGATTGATGATGGTAGTTCACTAGGGTCCAGTTTTTTTTTAAAATAACATTGGGTTGGCTAAATTTTTTTTCTGTAAGATGGCTCTAGTAGTACTTAGTTGTCTTTAACTTCATTCAAAACAATTTTGTTCGATTGTATTGTGACAGTTGTCATACCAGCAGTGTGCACTTTTTAAAATTTATCAAAACTGGCGAATTTTTGTGTAGCCATTTTAATATTAAAGATGGAATAAAAGTGACATTTTTTGGCATATTATGCTTTACTATTTCAAGAAAGGTAAAAACATGACTGAAATGCAGAAAAGATTTGTGCAGTGTGTGGAGAAGGTGCTGTGACTGATCGAACCTCTCAAAAGTGCTGTGGAAGTTTCATGCTGAAGATTTCTGACTAGATAATGCCCCACAGCTGGGGAGACAGGTTGAAGTTGAGAGTGAAGAAATCAAGACATTAAGTGAGAACAAAGTTCTACCACATGAGAGGTAGCTGGCATACTCAAAATATCCAAATTGATAAAGCTATTGGCAAAAATGAAAAAATGTGTCTTTTATTTTATGGAGAAATGAACTTTTTGGCCACCCAATACCCAAATCTAGGATACAGTTGTTTGAATTCAACCATCCCTGCTTCCAAAGCCATTCTATTATGACTTGAAAATAATTCCAGGCACATGTAGATGGAGGATGAGATTATATGCAGACATGTATAATGTGTATGATATATAATCTCCTATAAGAAAGCTCAGAAGAGAGCTCATGAAAATAGTCTTAAAACACCAAAATGTATCTTAAAATCACCAATAATGAACATTTACTTGAAAATTATATCAGAATACTTTAAATTATTTTACATTCTTCTGTATCTTAATCGTTTTATTAGAGATCCAACTGTTTTTAAGGTTCTCTGCTCCCACTCCAAATTCCTCCACAACATCTCTCCACAGATCTTACTCTGGCTCACTCCTGGCTTCCTGCCCCCCTTTTCTCCTTGACTATTTATTCTTCTCTCCAGTAACTAATCTATTTTCAAATATAAATCTCTCTAGCTTTTCTGTCAACTTTATATCTTCATCTGTTACATACTAAAACCCCAGAACTAGTAGGCTAACACCGTATTTTAGAAGTAATAAGATTGAAGAAAAAGGTCTGGAAAATATCAATAACTTCCTTAGTGGGCAGAGAAGGATATACCATAATTACTTATGTTCTGAGTTTTTTCTTTTTACTTTTAAAATATTTTTATTTTTAAATCACAGTTGACATAAAATATTATATTAGTTTTAGGTGTACAACCAGTGATTAGACACTTATGTAACTTATAAGGTGACTACTTCAATAAATCATGTGCCCTGCTGGTACCATATATAATTAGTATATTATTGACTGTATTTTCTATGCTATACTTTATATCCCCAGGGCTAATTTATAACTACCAGTTTGTGTTTTATAATCCCTTCACCTTTTTACCCAGCCCCTTAAAGCCTACCCAGTAACCATGAAAATGTTCTATGCATCTATCAGTCTGTTTCTGTTTTGTTTGTCTTTATTTTCTTCTTTAGATTCCACATATATGTGAAATCATATGGTATTTGTCTTTCTCTGTCCATATTATTTTATTTAGCACAGTATCCTTTAGGTCTTTCCATGTTGTTGCAAATGGCAAGATTCTATTTTTTTTCATGGCTTGACTAATATTCCATTGTATATATGTACCAACTCCTTATCTAGTCATCTACTGATGGACAATAGGTTGCTTCCATAGCTTGGCTGTAGTAATGCTTCAATGAACATATGGATGCATATGTATTTTTGAATTAGTGTTTTAGGTTTCTTCAGATAAATACTCAAAATTGGAATTGCTGGGTCCTTCTTTGTCTCCTGTTATAGATTTTGTTTTAAAGTATATTTTGTCTGATATAGTATTGCTACCCCAGCTTTTTGTTCGTTAGTTTATTTCAATTTTCATAAAATATCTTTTATCATCCATTTAATTGTAATCTTTGTGTGTCTTGAGATATGAAATGAGTCTCTTGTTGACAGCATGTATATAGGTCTTGTTTCCTTTCTTACTCATTTAGTCACAAGGGGTGAATTTGTGGTTGGAGCATTTAGTCTATTTGCATTTAAAGTAATTAATGATAGATATGTATTTATTGCCATTTTATTATTCATAGGTTTGATAATAAAAGCTTCTTCTTCTTCTCCTTCTTCTTCTTCTTCTTCTTCTTCTTCTTCTTCTTCTTCTTCTTCTTCTTCTTCTTAGACCCTTTAACATTTCTTGTAGCACTGGTTTGGTGGTGATGAATTCTTTTCACCTTCTCTTCTCTGGGAAGTTCTTTATCTGTCCTCTGATTCCAAATGATAGCTTTCCTGGGCAGAATAATCTTGGTTATAGGTCCTTGCTTTTTGTCACTTTGAATATTTCATGCCAGTCCCTTCTGACCTGCAAAGTTTCTGTAGAAAAATCAGCTGACAGTCTTATTGGAAATCTGTTGTAGGTAACTAACTGCTTTTCTTTTGCTACTTTTAAGGTTCTTTTTTTCACCTTCAACCTTTGGGATTTTAATTATGTTGTGTCTTGGTGTGGGCATCCTTCGGTTTATGTTGTTTGGGATTCTTTGTGCTTCTTAGACTTGTATGTCTATTTCCTTTGTCAAATTAGGGAAGTTTTTGTCATAATTTTTTCAAATGGGTTTAAATTTTTTATCTTTTTCTCTCCTTCCAGCACCCCCATGATGCAAATGTTAGTACCTTTAAAGTTACCCAGAGACCCCTTAAACTATCCACATTTTTAAAATTCTTTTCTTTTTTGTTTCTGCTGCCTTATCTTTCAAATTACTGATTCAATATTCTATTTCATCTAATCTATTATTGATTCCTTCTAGTATATTTTTAATTTCAGATATTGTGTTCTTCATTTCTGAATGGTCTTTTTAAATATTTTCTATCTCCATTTTTATGTTTCTTATCTCATTGTTGAAGTTCTCACTGACTTGATCTGTTTTCCCATAAGTTCATTGCGTATCACTATAACAAGTATTTTGAGCTCTGCATCTAATCAATTGCTGTTGCCATTGTGTTTAATTTTTTTTCCTGGAGTTTTCTCCTGTTCTTTCATTTGTAACATGTTTTTTTTTTTGTCTGCTTATTTGCCTGCCATGTTATTTTTTAAATATTTCATGTATTTACTTTCAAGAGGGGAATGGAGGGAGAAAGAGGTGGGGAAAGAGAGGGAGAGAAAGATTAATGTGTTGTTGCCTCTCTCATGCACCCTACCAGGGACCCGGCCCACAACCCAGGCATATGTCCTAGACTGGGATTTGAACTGGCAACTATTTGATTCACAGGCCAACATTCAATTTATTAAGCCACATCACCCAGGATATTTTTTACTGTACATTAAGTAGAGCTGCTATATCTCCATTGTTCTTGGTAGACTTATATAGTAGATATAGTAGATGCAGCCTTCTTGGTCATCTGAGTGGGTCATCTGATCTATGTGCGACCCCCTTGTGGGCTCTGTGTACCCTCCTGCTATAGCTAAGCCTTGATTGCTGTTGGCACATCTGTGGGAGGGATTGACCTTCAGGCCAATCAGCTGTGGATACAGGTGGCGACTACTCCAAAAAGCAGGACTCACTTCAGTAGTTCTATAGTTCAGTAGTTCTGTAGTTCAGTAGATACCCACTGAGTTCTCCCCTTGAGAGTATCACTTGTACAGGTGATTGGGTGGTGTTCCAGCATGTTCTGAAGCTATCCATTGGGTACTCTGGCTCTGGGGCCTCCCTAGAGCTGCTGGCCAAGGTCAGCTGTTGCCTGTGGTACCTGGCATGAGCTACAAAGTGATCTGCAGATGGTTGCCACTTGTGCTTAGCTTAGAGACTAAGCTGAGAACCAGGGCTGGCTGCTGCTAGTGCCAGGCTTGTGGCTGCTTAACAAGGGGACACAGAGGCTGGATGCTACTATTTGTAGGGATTCTCTCAAATCCCTTTGAGAGATTTTAGGAAAGTCTGAAGCATAAGCCAAGGTAAGTTGTTTTTGTGGAAATACAGGTCAAAGGTGTTAGCCAGGTTGATGGAGATTCTGCCTGTAAAGGGAAAGGCTCAAAAAAGGAACAATGTCTTCTGCCAGTATTTCTGTCTGGGAGAAAGCTGCCCTCCAGTCCTTTCCCTGAAAATCAGGCAATTCAATTCCTCCAGTATGTCCCTATTGCCTTTTGATCTTCTGCCCCAGAGCTGGAGCTCAGACCATGTAGTTGTACATGTGGCTCTTTAAGAGGGATGCCTGGGATTCCTCCACTCTTCTGTCCCACTCAGCCACAATCTCTGCTGATTTTCACTAGTAGAAATTATGGAGACTTCTTTTCCTGGCACTGGAATACTGGGCTGGGACCCTGGTGTGGGGGTGGAGCTCCTTGCTGCTCAGGGGGTCCTCTGCAGCCAAGATATCTTTCGTGATATTTTACTACTATACATGGATGTGGGACCAGCCCCTTGCAAGTCTCTGCCCCTCCTACCAATGTGGATGTGGCTTCTTCTTTGTATCTGTAGTTGTAGGACTTTTGTTCATCTAGACTTCAGGTGGCTGTCAGTGTTGAATTTTCAGTAGTTTATAACTGTAATTTTGCTGTGGTTGTGAGAGGATTTGAGTACTTCAGTTACTTATTCCACTGTCTTGATGTAATCCCACTTTTAATTTTAATGTTTTGCTCTGATTGCTCTCCTGCCTTTCATCCTTATTTCTTTTTTATATACCCATATTGCTTTCCTGCCTTATTTCTGCCATTATAACTTTATTATTATATTTTCAAGTTTTAGGGCAAATTATATCTTATTTCATAAACTGTATCTGATTGAATAAATCAGAATTCTTAGTGCATAGCTATCTAGTTCTCTAATGTATCATCTATCTAACTACTTTATACAAGCATTCTTAATTTTTGATTATGTAATATATTTTCTTCCCCTCCCCAGTTGCTCATTATTTATGCTCTTAGTGTTCTTATTCCTTACATGGAGTGTAAATTATTTGAGAATACAGCCATTCCTTTTATTTTTCATTCTCCAGAGTAGATAATGCAGCATAAGACATGGCACGGTGGTTTTAATGCAGCTTTACCTGGTTTTTGAAAACATGTATAAGGCATTTGCCAAGGGACTGGAGGTTTGTAATCCTTGCCTAGTCCTACCTAATTATATTTTCATAAATATCAGCCTTAAACTATGGCTCTCTGCTGACTAATTTAAATAAAATTGATTTTTTTTTCTGTTCTCTAATGAGCTTAATTTACAGATGTAGCCTTAAACTAGTAAACTGGTGAGTTTATAATTAGGACTGAAAGGAGTGAGACATTGATGATGCCAGATACTGTAGAAAATATTGGTGTTGTAAAAGATAAAAAAAGTAAGGAGGCTGTATGAGACAGACAGGAGAGGGGAGGTGATTTTGTGATATGCTACCACTCTGTTTATAAGCAGCTTTGGAATGGTATCCTTCCTCTCTGCCTTTCCATACTTTCAAAGACAACTGATTCAAAATCAGAAAGTGTGTTGGGATAGATCTTTTTTTGGGAAAGAAAGTTTCAGTTGATTCCATCTCTACAACTGACAGGATGATCCAAATGTCCTTCTTTATACTCTAAATTTTAACCTAGAGTGAAGGACATGGTAAATTTTTCAATGTTTCTTTGGTAACAAATACAGATCGATGTGTTTTAAAAGGTTTAGGGGAAGAAAACATTTGAATATGAAAAGAAAGCATAAATATTTGTGAGTTCAAATTTAGGGCTCATTTGATAGTTACTTTGTGCCTCTGGAAACCCATGGGCTACTAATTCTTTTCCTTTATGTGTTAGGTATAACATACCACATTTTCACACTTTGCTTTTAGTAAAATTACTTTGCTATTTCCATGTGTTGCTTATTGAATCATAATACAGGTAAAGTTCATACCAAATTAGTTTATAATAGTTGAATAAAATGAATATCAGTTCTTTCACATACAAGTTACAATTGATAATGACTTTAGATTTATACACAGGTGTGTACTTGGCTTGAATACAAATGAATGATACAGCTAGAGAGGATGTCTTTAATTTTAGTTTATTAATGCTGAATACAAAAGTTTTAAGGAAGATGGCTATGAAATATAGCATGAACTTCACAGTTATAAAGTACCTTTGAAAAGAAACTGCTATATTGTTTTCTTAATTGTATTCTTTACAGCTAATGTTTTTATTCAAATAATTTCTGAATATAAATCATATGTACAGTGTAAAAACATCAATCACAAAGATAATATCTATAACAAGATTTCTCTTTCATCTAATCCTGGATTAAAGTTTAGAAAATCCTTTTATCAGTCTAGTTGTATTAGATAAAAATAAGATAGATGCAAAAGCAAATAAGCATATATAAAAATCAGCTAAAACTATACTTTGAAAAGCTAAGGGAGCTTCAATATCAGTTACCTGAGAGGGATGCACAGCACTAGAGGGAAAATGTCACAGATGTATAATGAAGCCCTCACACAGCAGTGGAGCCTATTCTAAATTGGGCCAGTATTAGTTGCCATTTCCTACTAAAAAATATGCCTTCTCTCATTCTTTATATTCCCAAAGTACATGTCTCCTCTAACTCTCTGCTTTGTTTTAGATTTACATTTTTTTAAAACTACCATTATTACCTAGATTTGATCGCTATCTGTTCCTTTCATCTTGTACACTTCTAAATTACTGTTATAACACCATGATTTGATAATGGTGCATCATATTTCTAGGAGAATAGGAAGGAAATTTTAGGGTGAAATAGCTAGAGTCAAGGATTACAGGATTATTGATATATGTTGTGAAATAAATGAATGCAGATATGTTAATGAATATGAATTTACATAATTTTAATATAATAAACATCCAACCTGAACTAATAATGAGAAAAAAATTTTATAGTTTGTATAGTATAGCAAGACAAATTATAAAGTTATTATAAACAAGTAATTGGTATAAATTTTTGCTTTGCTAGTAGTGTGTGTTCACTTGGTATTTGTTTTACATACTTAGTCTTATTTGATTTTCACAATGAAATTATTATCTAAAACTAAATATATAAAATAAACAAATAAAATACATTTAAATAAAATTTTAAATGTGCAGTCTCATAAATAAATGTTGGCAAGGAAAGGGGATTTAGAATCATGCCCCTGGTATGGGCAAGTTTATATAAATTACAGGAGAGAAAAAGGCAGTTCTCACCGTAGGAACAATATGAATAAACATTGGGAGATGGAAATTAATAAGATGTTGTGTGAATATATAAAGCATGGGTTTTGTAGAGCACACATTCTCAATGGGAATACTATTGTCTCAAGTAGACAAAATGTCGGAGGAGAAAGTAGACAAAAAGATCTTAGATTTTAAAATGGAGTGTAGTCATCCAAAGCTCAACCATATTTGCCAAGTTCTTTTTTCTTAATACTTAATATCTTTTATAGGTAGATAGTAAGTTAAATTTAAAATAATGAAATTAAAATAGGTTTTCTCAGAGGAGCACAATAATAAAAAATAGGTTGAGAAACATTGATCAAAAGATATAAAATGTTTGAAAAAAGTTTAATTGTTGTATATTTTTCCTTTCATTATAAATTGAAGAGCAAAGAATTCTAGGAATTACATTTATTTAGATCACTTGGGTGGCACAGACATAAATATGAGTATATCTAATGAAACTGATCATATTGTAATTATATTACTGTTATGTGTGTAAGTGTTCATGACTGGAAAAGACACACTCCATGGGTTTGTATTGTCCCAGATGCTGGTCCAACTTAGGCTCCCATTGAAAGCCTGTTGAAGAAAACAAACAAACTAACAAACAAAAAACTCACTACATAATACCACTGTGAAATGACTGCATAGTCTATATTTAAAGTAGCAAATTCTAATAAATCTCCAATTTCCTTAATGATTTTGAATTTTCACAATTATAGTTACATTTTAGTTTGTTAAAGGTCCTCTTGAAATAAGCTGAATGCTAAACTGTACACAGAACTTCCACCATGTTCCAACCAGCATAATACGAGAGGAGACTGATAATCTTCTAATTATTAACTTTCCATTTCAATAGAAGCCTAAGGTGTCATTGGATTTATTAGCTGCCACATTCACTGTTAATTCAAATCTAGTTCAATCTCAACAATTTTCTTAAATCTTCTTTATATGCGCTGTTAAGCTATGTAATTGGCAGCCAATATATTTGTTTAATATAATCAAAAGAGTATTTAAAATAATTTTAAAATATCATCTTACTGAATATAGTGCATTTCAGTTTGTTATTTTCTTTAAATGTGAAACTTCCACCAATTTACCTTCTTTCAAGCATCATGCTATTTAATCATTTGATAAGTTACTACTCATTATTTTACTGAACATATGTTAAATACTATTTTTAAAATGCAGTGACTAGCAAGGTTTGTTACTTTTACTCTTCCCCCCACATAAAAAATAACTGTAGCCAGATTGCATTTTCCAAAGCTTAAAACAAATTGTGACACAAAAACTAAAGAAAATAAAATGAAGAGAAAGTGTTGTGAGATGCATGAAAAAAACAATACTCATATAACATTAAATACACTCCACAGTAAGAAGAATCATTTTAAGAACAAAAAAGTAAATTTACTTTAAAAAGAAAGGTAAAGACTTTGATACAGCAACAGATTGGCAAAATATGCAAAGCAAGTCTGTCTCTACGTCACAGATCAAATGTTCTTCAACATTAGTTTTGTCTTTAGCTGTCTCCAATGTGAATTTAATTACCACTATTGTATTCTTAATTTAATCTGCAGGACTCCCAATGCTACTCATCTGTTTTCCTGGGCTCATACCCAGTGTACTTTCAGCTCTACTGAGAGAGCAGCCCCTCCACCCCCATCTGTTCGTGCACTGATATAGCTCTTGTCAAACCACGATTCCATGGCTGCTCAGCTACATGATTCCTGTTTCCTCTGTCCCTGTCCATAGTTCAGTATAGGTAAAGACTACAACACCCAGAGCACACACACTTGCTGTCTTTTGGTAATTTCTACTCAGACCTTTTCTGATGTGGTGACAGGACAGAGCAGGAAGGGTCAGGATCTCAGAGGAACTCCCCATCTCACAGAAGACTGAGATGAGTGTTGATGTCTGTCCCATCTTTCCTAATCTCTAAATCTTGAGAAAATTTTGGAAATGGTCTGAAGCTGATGTTTCTTGTTCTGAATTCTGGTTCGAGATTTTCACCTGTCCAGTTCAAAATTCTTTATCTTCATGGTAAGTTTTCTCCAGAATCCACTTCTTACTTAGCAATTCACTACACACACACACACACACACACAGAATATATTTCTAAAATACATATATGTACACATATATACACATAAATGCATATGTATAATTCCTAAAGTCCCTGATGATTTCTAACATAAAACAAATAAACAAAAATAAAACTTCTTTAACTTTGTTTACCCAAGAATTTCTCATTTGTATTTTCCAAAGTTCCTTTTAATTAACATGTATTAGAATTCTAATTTTAGAATGAATGGAGCTCACTTTGGACACTTCTGATTTAGAACAATTTTTTTGTTGTTATTAAAACGTGGCATGTGCTATTTAACAATTCCTTATTTTTACCTGACCCATGGTTTTATTTTTGAAAATGTCAATACGTGGGCCATTAAGAGCCCATTTCACAATTTTTCCTACACATAAGAATTTTTAAACAATTTATCTGACAGATGGCTGTGTATCTACTTAGGAATGTTTTCCTGAGAAGCTATTCCATAATCTTCTGCAACCACCTGTTCAAATATCTAGCTGTCCTTCTAATCAAGAAGTATTTATTTAGATTTAACCAAAGAAGAAAATTAAATGTTTAAAAGTAAAGAAAATCACAATGGATGCTTGACATATTAGTTTTAGCAACTGATTAAAAAATGAGGGAGACATAGTTATTTTCTAGGAGATTTAGAAACTTTAGTTCCATTTTGAAAGTTCTTTTCCTGATTTTGGCAGTATTACTATTGAGTCTTAAAAAAATAATGGTTATCCATATCTGCATTAAACCTAGAGCCCTCAATGTGTAGAGAACAGGTTTGACATAATTCACAGAATGGTGCTAGAATTAAAGGTCCCTTGAGAACTATTTGGTACACTTCCTTTGATTCTAAGATATCACTAGTTTTGTCAAAAACAGTAAAAACAATGTAATCTTAGCAAAGTCACTTGAACTACTTTCTGGCAATAAAAGAGAAGCTGGGAACCAATCTGAAGTCATTAGACAGAGGGGAAGAAATGGCAAGATGGTCAGTGGATTTCTCAGAACTGGCTCTATTCTTGTTGATGATATCAATGCTACATGGTTCCTTGAGAAATGCCATTTATCAATGTTTAGACTAGAGAAGTCTCGGGATGCCTGCTTCTAATATGTTTGCCTAGACATTAATCCATTCTCATTAGAAAATACAAAACTTCGAGAACTGTAATTTCTTTTGAAAGTGGGTTCATCTTCTTTTGAAAGTGGGATTTTAGGTCTCTATTTAGAACCTTACAAAACATAATATATGTTCAAGTACATAACATATACCACTTTAATAATTTTGATTCTAAATCTCCCTTAGTCATTAAAAATTTTTTTCTTCAGTCTCTGAAAATAGAGGAGATTAAGACTGCTCTTCAATACAAGAGACATTTAAGCTTAATATAAGCTCATTGTATTTTAACCTCTATTATTCTCCCAACAAGAATTTTGTTGGGAGTGTTATTCTCTTCTCAGACTGTTTCTTTGAATCATAATTTCTAGCTCATCATCCCAGCAGTTCTATTCACTCTCCTACTATTCCTATGTCAAAATTGTCTCTGTCAAAATTATTTTCTTGATTAATTTTACTAGCTTTGATCATCTTATGCTATTTCTTTTTGTCACCTGTATAGTTTACTAGTTCATATTGATTATCCTTGTTAACATATGTAGCTTATATAATTATAACTTATAATCTTATCTTAAGAGGAAACACATTATTATCAGTGTCTCTGGGCTTGGCATCCAGTGTCTTGAAACTGAGCAGTATACTTAAGTCTCCCTGAGGCTACCCTCGTATTTCTTCAATAGCCATTCAGTCTACAAGTTTAATTGTTAGAGTATGACTGACCCAAATGTGGGAGAACAAGTAAATCCTGTGAGACACCTCTCACCCATATGTCATTATTCATGGAAGATGATATATTTTCAACTAAAAATAAATTCCCTAAAATTCTGGAGTTTTCAAAATTCATTGAGAATACTTGTTTGCTTCCATAATGTGACCTCCCACATCCCCAGATGCTTTTCTATCTCTTTTAGTCAAATAAGGAGAGCAGACAATCTGTATTACTAAGAGTTTCAAGGTTTCAAGGAAACCCGGTTAATAACCTTGTAGATTCTGAGTCAACTGATAAATCAGTGGTCTACGCTGGAACTTCATGTTATTTTTTCCCCTGGGTTGAAGACTCAGCTTGGGCCCTAGAAATAAATGGCCCTCCTGTTATGTCCTCTGATGAGTTTATTCACTGCACTGCGTGAAATGGATCTAGAGGGCTGCTGGGGCAGAGCAGCCCTGGTGATCGTACATTACAGAGGAGACTTGGTGTGAATAGTGATGTAGGTCTCAGATGGAGCCACATGAACAATGACTTCTCGCATATGAATCTCACTTGATGGAGTGGCCAGAAGTGTCAGTCTATAGTATTAATTAAGCTTGGCTTGACTGAAACAGGTGGAGGCAGGGTTCAGGAGTTTACTTTTTGTATTGCCTGTGTTGAGAGTCTGCACATAAGAAAGTGGGAGACAAGAATAGTGTCCCTTTGAACAGAGTGCCAAGGGAAGATCCAAGGATATTCTACTCATAGTTTTTGGTGGAATGGCCAGCTGGAGATAGGTCTTTCCCCTTTTAAAGGTTAACAATAAGAAAAAAACATACATGGCACCAATACAAAATTTTGAGCAAAGTATAAGAAATAGAACATATTCTACAAAAGAATATCTCAGAAGATTGCTTCTAGAAAGTAGTTGAAGGTATTATTCTCAAAAAAGTTGCACTTGCAAGGAAACTGAATAAAACATAGACTAAGTGCAACAGGGATTGAGAAAACAGCACAGAAATGAGAAGGGCGCAGGATTTGTCTTGAACAGCTCACATTGCTGTGTGTCCGGATGGTACTGTACTTGTGAAGCTGCACATTGTCAGTCTGTGAGCCTGACTGTGCTTCAGAACAAAACTGAACACAAACAGTGAGATACAATCCAGTTAACCAAAGACAAAGCAAATAATATTAACCACAAGTGAGAAAGTCTAACAGTTAATACTTAACTCAGAAAATAATTGTAATAAAGGTGATAAATGTTCTTATATGAAAAATCACAGCATTAGTGCCTTTATAAAGAAAATATTAGAACAAACTCATAAAATTGGAAAAAAATAAATGTTATTATAGACAAAGGAGACAGTAATATAACATAGGAAATTAAAAAAATAAATGAGAAAAGCCATGCATGTAAAAACTAATTCTTTAAAAACAATGAAAGAGATGAACTACTCCTTGGACTAATCAAATAAGGAAAAGAAGAGAAAGTACACATATTTGTAATTAGGAAAAAAAAGCACACAATCACTAAAAGAGAAAGAATAAAAACAAGTAAAGTGATTTTTATAACTGTGATAACCAGAAATGAAAGTTTGTATAAATTGAATCATTTTCTAGAAAAATTGATGAAAAAACCCTCATTTATTTGGAACTATTTTAATACTCTGTTAATATGCTATAAAAAAGTGAAGAAAATTAAAATTTCCAAGTTCAGTTAGTTTTTAAATATTTAACAAATAAATTTGCTGCTGTTTAAGCAATTTTAAAGTATAGAAAGTGAAATAAAGCATTTCGCTTATTTTATTTTATTTTTATTCTTTTAGCTTGGTACAGTGAACTTTATTGATAGTGCATGACAAGGCAAGGTTCCCTAAGTACCTCCTCTTCTTCAGGGGGTCTGGGATGGAAAATTGAAGTGAGGACATTCTCAGTGTGTTCGGGGATTGATTTGGGACAAGGGTTCCCCAGTAGCTGAGGGCCTCTCTTCTCCCTGGTGCTGGTGGTCCAGGTGGATCTTACTCCTTGGAGGCCATGTGGACCGTAAGTTTCACCACCCTGTAGCTATGGCCAAATTCATTGTCATACCGGAAAGTAAATTTGACAAAGTGGTCATTGAGGACAGTGTCAGGTACAGCATCAAAAGTAGAGGAGTGGGTGTCACTGTTAAAGTTGCAGGAGAAAACCTTGCCCTCAGTATAGCCTAGGATGCCCTTGAGGGGGCTCTTGCTCTACTGCCTTCTTGATATCATTGTATTTGGCCGCTTTGACCAGAAGGCAGGTCAGATCCACAACTGACACATTAGGGGTGGGGACATGGAAGGTCATGCCAGTGAGTGTCTAATTCAACTCAGGGATGACCTCACCCATAGACTTGGCAGCAGCAGTGGAAGTATGGAAGATGTTCTGGGCAGCCCTTTGGCTATCACACCACAGTTTCCCAGAGGGGCCACCCTTGGTCTTCTGGATGGCAGTGATGGCATGGACTGTGGTCATAAGTCCCTCCATGATGCCAAAGTTGTCATGATGACCCTGTCCAGTTGATGGTGAAGGAGGCATTGCTCACAATCTTCAGGAAATTATCAAACTTATCATGGTTCACACCCATCACAAACATGGGGGCATCCACAGAAGGGGAAGAGATGGTGACCTCCTTGTCTCCACCCCTCTCATGTACCCCAACCTTCTCCAAGGTAGTGAAGACACCAGTGAACTCCATAACACATTCAGCACCAGTATCATCCCCTTTGATGTCCATGGGATCTTGCTCCTGAAAGATGGAGATGGACTTTCCATTGATGACAAATTTTCTGTTCTCATCCTTGACTGTGCCTTTCAACTAGCTATGAGTAGAATCACACTGGAACATGTAGACCACATACTTGAGGTTAATGATGGTGACAATATCCACCTTGTCAGAGTTAAAAGCAGCCCTAATGACCAAGTAGCCAATATGATCAAATCTGGTCACTTGGACCTTCACCATTTTGTCTCAAGTTTGTGTCTACACTGCACAGGAAGACACCATTGTCCATCACACAGGAGAAGTAGAGAGCCTGTTCTATTTATTTTAGAACTATGTAACTTTGATATATAAATAGTATAAAATAACATAAAATATTTAATTATAAACAAAATATGGAATTCCAGCAGTATATCCAAATCAACCTCACCTGATCCCATCCCATCCTGATATTCCTGGGAATTATATTGAGCCTTAATATTAGTGTATGTTATTATAATTTACTACATTAATAGGTTAAATGAGCTAAACTGCATGACCAAATTTTTACCAACAAGACATGTGATAATATTCAAATCCTATACTGACAAAAATCATTAGTGACATAGGGCAAAAACATTTTTTCCCTAAAGGGAAGTACTGTGTTTAATAGGAAAATAATCAAAACATTTTCTTTAAGAGCAGAAAATAAGATTGTCAGTTCTTATAATTTCTGGACATAAGCCTATGGGCAAAGTGGATTAAAATATAGCTAGCTCAAGTAAGGAGATAAAAATTTTAATTATTTGCAAAGAAAATCAAGTCAAATATACGTTAGGTATCAAAGGAATATAGTACACAGTAAAGTAGTTATTTAGGAATTAAATACATATAATCTAAATTCTCTCTCTTTTTGTTTTTAGAACTTATTTTAATCACCACTGGGTTTGTACACAGTTTATAAAACTCAGTAGGTCTGACAACAAAGTTAAACAAAATAGCAGAGACAACCAAATTGAGTTATATTATCTGATTACTTATATTTATCTCCACATCTCTATGGAGTATCATGCTTCTTTCAGCTTTAAGTATACTTTTTTGAACTCTTAGTAGGGAAAGAAGATATGTCTCTTTCCTACTCCTTTCTCACACATTTGCACTCTTTCCATCCCACCATCATCCTAACAAAGTTTCATAGTAATTTTGGTTAGATCAAAATCCATTATTTTGATTAATATTGTTATGAATATATGAATGCCTTTTACAGTTGAGTGTTGTACTAAACTATTATTAGTTTCTGTCTCTCATACCAATCATGGATCACCAAGGTCTTTCTTGGTAAGTGACAAAAAACAGTTTTAAACATTTGTTAAACATTTAAACATAAATTAAACATTTGATTGATTTGACTACATAATCTAGAATGACAAATGCATGATACATAAATATATCTCAAGCACATGCTAGAAGGCACTGTGAAATATATATTATAATCAAAGGATTTATTTCCTTAATATATTGTGAACATTCCAGTCAATATGAATAAATAATTATTTTCACTAAAAAAGTAGAATGAACTAATGCAGTTCAAAAAAGATATTGAAAAGAACAATAAGCAAGAAAACAAATGGAATTTACTAGCAATTTTTCAAATGCCAATTATATACCCATGATATGTAATATTTTGCTGCCAAATTGCCACCAATTAAAAAGGTAACATCAGTGTTGAGGAAAGTTTGGACATGGGCTGACACTGCCATAGTTGTGTTCCTCCGGAGACACCAGGACAGAAACTGAAGTACAAAGGAATCACTCTAAGAGGTGGTCTCAGGATTCACTGGTTGGAAAACCCACTGTGTGAGACAGGGAAGAAAGTCTGGTCACCATTGTGTGAAACTAAAGCTCAGTTCTGCTGGGGAACTTTGAAGGACTGTGCATAATTTATCTAAAAGTTTTCCCATCTGAGGGGCTAGGAAGCTGGGAAGTCTCTACTCCCAATATTTATCTGTTATTGGCAGATGACTACCCTCAGGAGAGTTATCTGTCTGACACTATCTTCCTACCCCACATTTGTGGTTCTAGAGAAAGTCTTCTTCTGGAGAGTCAGGGGTACTGGCAGTTGAATGTCATTGAGAAAGGCTAGACTAGTGAGTGTCACAGAAATGTGGATGGGGCTCCAGCAGCATCTCATGTACACAGTTGTACAATACAAAGGGCTTCTGAATTGGTATGGTGCAATTTTCTCGGGTGGCATCCATCCTTCTAACATCTGTTGGATCATCCACCTGTCATCTAGCTTCCCAACTATCTATCTACTATTTATCTATCTCAATGTATACGTTCACACCTACCGGGAATTCTGCAAATTTGACAGATATGTGCCATTTATGGTCATATTGTTGGATTCATTACATGCAATTTTTTCTGAAATCACTCTCTCTAGAGTAGTTATCTTATGACCTATACAAATATGTCAGATTCATTATTTCTTTATAATTATGGTTGTAGGGAAACCATTTCTTAAGGCCCTATACCAATTTTTCTGGGTTTTTTCTTTTTATGTAAATATGTATCCATTTACCTATCATTTAATTGTACTACCTGCTTGCCAACATCAGGATAAATTTATTACAATTATGTAGGTCTGGTTTATTTAATGTATGTGTCTTCTTTTTGATCCATTCATTTACTGATGGTCACTTAGGTTGCTTCTAGTACTTGGCTATTGTAAATTGTGCTAATATGAACATTGGGGCACATAGGTTCTTTTGGATTAGTGTACATTTACACAGTGGAATTCTATGCAGCAGAAAGAAATACAGAGCTCTTACCCTTTAAGACAACATGGATGGAACAGGAGACCATTATTTTAAGTGAAATAAGCCAGACAGTGAAAGACAAATACCATATGATCTCACCTTTAACTGGAACCTAATCAACAAAACAAATGAGCAAGCAAAACACAACCAAAGACATTGAAATTGGGAACAAGCTGACAGTAACCAGAAAGGAGAGAGCAGGGGATTTGGGGGAAAAGCCTGAAGGGTTTACAGGAACAACTATAAAGAACCCATGGACAATAACAAGAGGGGTTGGAAACAGGGGAGGGAGGTGGGGAATGCTGGGGTGGTGAGGAGGGGTGGGGGGGGGAGGCAGAAAACTGTACTTGAACAACAATAAAAATAAAAAGTATTTAAAAAATAAAATAAAATAACATATGTGTTTTCTAATCCCATGAATACATCATACAAACATTTTTTGCAAGTACATATATTTTTATCTTTCTACATTCTAGATTTGAGGATCCTTTCTCAGTTTTAACTTTTGATAAAAGTTTCAAACTCTTTCCTCATTTAATGCAATCCAAAATTATTCTCCAGTGTAACATTTTATTTTTTTTTTAATTTTTAGTCCTGAGTTGGGGAAAAAGTGGGACAGCATAACTGAACAACAATAAAAAGAAAAAATAATAATTTGATACTTTAAAAATTATTTACTAGAAAGTCAGCACACAATGTTTTCAACACAAGAGTTTACTGTTCAAAAAGTATGCTGACAAAATCTAACTCCTATATCTTCTAAATTTTTTGACTTCAGATTTTGCTTATAAAAAGATAGCTGCTTTATTTTTCTGTAGATGGAATTTTCCATCTTTTATTTTTCTTAGTTCCGTTACTAGCTTTCTCTCCACTGAGCTTGTTTTCTTGCTCTTTATTTTTGTAAGTTGCACTTAAATTTGCTTTTGTCCTTGCTTGTTCATTTTTTAAATCAAAGTAGTAGTCCTTTCTTGTATTTATTTCTAGTAACCCGACCTAGTTACCTATTTAAGTTTCAGGCTTTTGTAGCACCAACTTTCAACTTAGCCAAGTAGAGTTCTTATATTTATTGTTTCTCTCATTTGTTAGAATAGCTTTTTCTTGCACACATGACTGCAAGGATATCTTTCTTCCTGAATAGTTTGTCTCTCAGATACTCGTTCTTGGAAACTGTCCCCATATTTTCCTAAACTTCTCAATGGTTGGCATAATTAAGATTCACTTTTTTTGGTGTGGCTGATTCCTTGCCCTTTTCTTAAAATCGCAACATTCATTAATCTGTAACCATGTTAAATTTATTTCCTTTGGCTTTAATTGGCAGAAACCCTAGAAGAACAACACAAAAGAAAAGTACCCATAAAGGAAATCTGGGGCAATAGGACCCAGAAACCTAATTCACTTTATCCCCTCCCCCAATATTTTTCTACACAGATTAACTTACTGGGGCATTCAGTTCAACAAAAATTTTTGTGTGTGTGTGTTTTAATGTCATGTTTCCCATGTATGCCCAGAGGATTCTTAATGGAAAATTATATGCTTAAAATTTGCATGTCCTACAACATTGCTACTGAAAGTGTATGCCTAGACATGCACACCCAGTATCTTCAGGAAGCTTATTAGAAGTGGAAAAATCCCCTTCCCACTTCAGACATAAATCAAAACTCACATACAGATAACATCTCCCTGTGATTTGCATGCACAGTATAGGTGGAGAAGCACTGCTGTCCGACATGGCTTGCATGTGATAAGGACTGATAAAATCTCTGCTATGGTCTTTTAGTCATCTATGAATGAATCAAGGTTAGTAATCAAAATCTACTGGTCTTCATAGGGTAACTAAAATATTTTCCCTCCAAATTCCCAAATACCAGCATCAGAAAAAACTTTGGGTTGAAAAAACAAATTAATGATTTTAGTTAAAAACATTAAATTTTCATTACAAGTTTATTTTTAAACTTTTAGTAGTCAAATTTTAAATCTGATGTTACAGAGAGGGAACATGGATTCCTTAGCACCTTCAACTGATACATTCATTTCGGATCACTTTAACACATATTTTTGATTAAATACAGGTTCTCTTTCAAGCAATACCAGTTGCAAAACATGCTATATGGGGATAACCTATTTTCTTCAAATATTTTCTTATTCTTCTCTATATGACTTATATTCTTTATTATGTCTATGTTGAAAAAGGTTGCTCATGAATATTGTCATACACAATTATGGAATTATTTTTCCTTCTCCCCTCACTTAACTCATTGCCTAAACTTGATTAAATAACTAATCAGTTCTTATAGATTGTTTTACTTATTATTATGGTATAAGAGTAGAATGAATAACCAATTCTACAAAGACTTGCATTACCTGATCTCTTGTTTTATGTTCTATTATTTTCAACAAATAAATGTTGAATCACTAAGGCATTATGCTTATATTATTTTGAATGCAAACTCTTAATAATTGTATTACCAATCTATTTCTCTATTTTAATTATTAAGGATTTTATATGCAAAGTAGCTCTCACAATCACTATTTTTTTTGCATTTTACTCTTGCAATAACACTGAATAATTTTGAAAAGTTGTATTTTTATTGAGCTTTCACTCATACATTTATATATTTCATGCAGTTGTAGAAAATAACACAGAGGGATCTCATAAACCACTTAAACCCCTGTCTCCCAATGGTATATTTTGTAAAATTATCTTACAGTACCACAACAAGTGTGTTGTCATTAGTACAATTCATCAATCTTTTTGAGAGTTTCTCAACTTTACATACATACATTTGCGTGCCTGTGTGTGTACACTGAGCTCTGTACAGTTTTATCCTGCACAGCTTCCTGTATCTACCACTGCATCAGGATACTGAGGAGCTCCAGTCCTGTAAAGATCCAAGGGTTGCAATTTTACAACCTCTCTGCTGTCTTCAACCCTGACTATTCCTAATACCTGTCAACCCCCAATTTATTTTCCACTTCTGTCTGAATATGTCATTTTGTCATTTGAATATGTTATATAAATGGAATCGTCCCATTTGTCACTATTTAGGATTGGCTTTTTCACTCAACATAGGTCTCTGAAGATCCGTCAAAATTGTTGCATATATGAATAGGTGCTTCTTTTAACCTCTGAGTAGTATTTTCTGGGAATGAATGTGCTGCTGTGGCTTGTTTGACCATCCCTCTGATGAAGGACATCACAGCCATTCCTGATTTTAGCTGTGTAAGTATAGCTTCTATGAACACTTGTGTGTAGTATTTTTGCGTGCATATATGTTCCCATCTCATATGTGTCTATTTAATTATTATTGCAATTGACTGATAATTCTAACATATTAAACACTTAAGATTTTTCACACCACGCCATACCTATAATTGAAAATGAACAATCAGTTGATGATGATTCTGATACATAGTATGTCCTATTAGCTCTTGCAAAAGTTTCATGTTTAATATGACTTTGGCTATTTAATCAAGATTGAAACTGCACTAAATAACAGATTTTGAGCAAATATTATAGTCAAATGTCAGTGCATTTCTAACAGTGCCTTACACAATGCCTTAAAACACTGGACCTATTAAACTTTGAACATTTACTACCATTCACCTGGTAATAATTGTGCACATTTCATGCTTAGTTAAAGGTAGTAGAGAGAGAAGAAAAATTAATCTACTAAATGGTAGGTACTTTATAGACTTCCAATAATTGTGTGTATGTGTATATGTATATTCACTCATCCACCAATTTATTATTAAATGTCTGTATATGGCAGGCACAAAGCTAATGTTTATATTTTAAAGATGAGATAATATAATTTTTACTCTTAAGGAACTGATTGATTAGAGACTGTAGCTATATGCCTGAAATTAAAAATGCCACGTTGCAGTTATGATTAATTAGTATTGTTGGAACATAACAGTAGATAATTTTAATGAACTTATGATGATATAGAGAAAATATTATTCAGAGTACTAGAGTTTCTTTGTGTTTGGAGAGAGAGAGAAAGAGAGAGACAGAGAGAAGGAGATATACATTTTATTGAAAATATTATTTCTGGATAGATATCACTTTGAAATATTAATTTATGTTTTAATTTCTTCTTCTTCCTTTTTTGTTCTCCACAGAAGTAGGTGACATTTTTCACTTAACTCTCAGTTATGTGTCCAGGCAAAAAGCCAAGGTAATCTGTAAGTTTTACTGGCTTGGATTTTCCAAAATTCTAAGGGAATTTATTTTTGCCCAAATAGGGGTAGAGGATCCCTGCATAGAGATCTAGTTAGTGGAAGAACAGAAGGATTGGTGGTTGAGTTAAATTTCTTCCCAAACTGAAATAGACTATTCTACATTGGAGGAGAAGTATAGAGAGATCTGAGTTTCCCTGAGTAACATGGCCTGAGCTAAACTTTCCTGTGGGAGCACCAAGGATATGGAAAATTACTAGACAGGAATGGACACCTGGTGCATCTAGGCAGACAGGGCTAGCAAGCCCTTCACAAGATTTATTTTACTCCAGATGGGATCCATCATTGAGGCAAGGCTGAGGGTCATTTCAGTGACCTCAGTCACTGAGGTCACTAGTAGAAATGCCTCACTAATGTGTTGTAAAGCCTTTATGCATGGTGTAATGCAGACAAAAGGAAAACTTCTGCAACGATGGAGTCATATATTCTCCTTCCTGGGAGAAAATGACGCACATGTGAAATCACAGTGGTTTATAAGGTGCAAAGAGAAGCAGTGATGTTTGCATTACTGATTTTGTGGCCTAAGAGTCATATCTGCTCGGAGAGACACTCTGAGGCAGAAATGAATCTCTCTGTTCTGGATATGGGTCTGATGCTCTGGGTTTTTAAGGAAGAGAGCTGTGCTGTTTTCAGTGAGAAAAAGGGGGAGCTGGTGGGGACTACCGCAGCTCGGAGAAAGGGTCAGAAGAGAGGAGCTACGCTGGCTACACAGAAGCAGCAGAGCAAGGAGAACAGAGTGTCTAAAGAGGAAGCAATCTTTAATAAAACTAAAACTAAAAATCATTAAAAAATGGTTGTGATAGAATTGCAAAATGAAACAATGAGATTGACGTTTGTGCCATGATTTGGATAAGTCTGATAGAGACATAGGGGAACTCCTGACATTTGGGGTGCAGACTTATTACGGTGGCTCAAGTTTAATTTACCATGATCTCAGTTTTATATATAAATACACATAAATATATAACTATATATAAATATACATAAACATAAATGTTTATATTAGGATATGCATATATACATCTATATATAAATACACACACATAAATATATAGAATGCACAATTTCAATATATATTAAATACATTAATATATTAAATATATAATTATAAATTATATATAAACATGTGTTAGATATAAATTATACATAAAAATATAAAATTATAAATTATATATAATTACATATATATGTATAAAATTAGAGACCAAAGTTGGTATTTCAGTAAAAAAAATAAACAGACCACATTAATCTTTCTCCCTTTAAGGCAAAAATAATAATATGCATTTGATGTGTGTCTATTCTTTTTAAAAGTAAATTCCTGTCTGGTAGTTGCTTATTTTTTCTACTGCATTGACTTTATTGAAAGGCTATATGCTATATAAAGTTTTTAGGAAGGAACTAAGGTAATAAAAGTAGCTGTATATTTTGGTAGTCACTGCTAGAATGATCTACGATGTTTCGTGTCACTGAACGGCTACTGGGCCCTTTGATTGTGCACAATGATATAAAACCTGCAATTTTTTTCAGTGTAGTGAGTTCATTGGAGACCAAGTCTTCCTGCAGCTTTTATAGTATTATCATTTGTGTCATAAATAAGAGGTTTTTTAAGAACCCAACAGTGTATTACTGAGATTCCTCTCTGGGCGCCGAAATCAAAGAAAAAAGAATGCACGTAGTCTATGCTGCATCATCTAGTTGCTTTTGGTCTTATATTTTTCTTTGTTGTTCATCACCTAGAGAGTTTGGCATTTACAGTTTGCCAGTAACTGAGTCTTAAAGAAGAGAGATGGGTCAGTTGGAGGTTAAAATCAGCAGAATCGATAATACTAGTACCAATAGAGCTGTCCAATGATGTTGACATAGTCTTCATTAGTCCCTTGGTTTTACTTCACCTGTGAACACCTGGATGCTGGTAGACTTGTGTAATACAAGCCTGGGGATCAGTTAATGAAGCCATCTTTTACTTCACTGCTGCAATTTCATATTAGCCATGGGATGGGAAGGCAAAGTGAGAAAGAATCTTCAGAGTGTCTCAGGACATAAGTTTGCTCATTGTCATCCCCTAAGAAAGTCTCTCCCATGGTATAATCATCACTTTTATTGTTTCAAAATGTTCAAAACTTACTTCTGATTCAAACATTGTCTTATCCCTAATTTTATAAATAAGCATAATTTTTTTGTCTAAGTGGAAGGTGAAGAGGTTGGCAAAAAAGTAAATTTTGAGAGAAAACACCAGCAAAAATGTTTTAGAATTTTAGAAAAATTGGTAGAAATGAGAGTCATTAGTTGTATATGCTATTGAGAGGAAAAGTTGTATAAAATGCAGAGTAATATAACATGCTAATTAATCAAGTCCTTTTGGTTAACTGAAAATGTCCAATTCACTAGGTGTTTACTGAACTTCTATTGAATGTACTCTGAACTGAGAATTCTGCCTTAAATACTTAAAACCATGTCAGATAAATACAATATAAACAGGTGAAAAAGTTCAATAATGATTAAATTCATATAATTATAAACTAAAAGTAGTGACAGTGACAATGAATTCATAGGTCTTTAAAAGGGAAAAGCAGAAAGAGTGTTTGGAGTGGTGAGCATCAGAGTCATCTCCCGAGTGTGAGCAAAGTACATGGCCAGTGTGTAGTTCTTGAATGAAGCAAAACCATTTGAGGACTTTTTTTTTTTTTTCAAAAAAGAAATAGAGAATACTAAGTTCATTCTTAAAAATGGGAAAAATAATGAAAGAAATGGTACTTTGGAAAGATTAGTCTGACAGATATTTAGGAGATGGAGAATGACAAGAGGCCCATGCTTTATACACAGTAATCATCAAAGGATGAGATTGCAAATTATGAGAATGGGGAAAATATTATCACAATTATTTTTACTTGTTAGTAAAAAGAAAAGCCAACCCTATCTTCTGGCCTAAATTTTATTCTCTACTCAGTCCTGATCTGATTCATCTTTGAATCTGCATTGTCTCTGCTTACTAGAGCTCCTAGGGAACATGGGTTTCCATCGATACTAAGGCCTGTGATACCTGCCCAGAAGCATAGTACAGACTATGCAGGTTAAGGCTTTAGGTTAGAAAGCCATTTCATTTATGCTGTAATGAGCTCATACGCATCTCTATCAGGTGTTGAGGTTTTGTTCATTTTTGCTGTAGTGTTATTTACTTGAATTTTAATGCCCAGTTTCAATTATTAGATGCTCACCCTGACATAACACTGCCTTTGTATTCATGTCTTGTCTCTACTCTGGATACCAATTCAAAACCCTGGATTTGCAACCTTCTTTCTGAGCTGACTCCTTAAGGATTTACACTGGCCCAAATGAATTCAAACTTTACTTCCTCAGTAGTATTTAACCTGAACTCATTAGCTTTGAACTTGCCTTTGTCCTTGAGAGATATGTTATTTTCATATTCATTTTATCTGCCCTTAACTAATTCCCAGTTGTCCTTCTTGGCTTGTTTGCCAAATATTCACTATGCTTTGGATATTCTCTGCTCATTTTGAATCTTACCTTTGAACCCCCTCACATTGCTTGCTATCTTCTGACCAGATTTTGTCTATCTTTACTCCTATTATTGCTTTGTTGCTGTTGTTGTTTTAATGGGTCTTTCCATACTCTTTTTAAAAAAATTTACTTATTTATTAATATTTTATTGATTCCAGAGAGAAGAAAAGGGGGAAAAGGGAGGTGAAAAGCATCAATATGAATGAGAAACATCAATCAGTTGCCCCCTGAATGCATCCCAACCAGGAAGAGAACCTGCAATTCAGCCATGTGCCCTGACCAGGAATTGAACCCATGACCTTTTGGTTTGTAGAATGATGCCCACCTGATCCGAACTGGCCAATGCAGACCTTTCCATACCCTTACTATTATGAGTTCCTCAGACGTGTCAAAATCCACTGATTACAGTAAACATTTTTGTCTGCTTACTTCATATTATTATACATTTCATTTAATTTTATTATTCTGTCAATATATCCTAAATTAAAGTACATATTTACATTCATTTCTAACTGAATTTATTCTGAAACTGGTTGAATATTTATTAAATATATATGTGTGTGTGTGTGTATATATATATATATACATATATATATACACACACATATACACATACATACACAGCTAGGTAAGATAAATTTATTTTCAAATTAAGCAAATAAAAAAAAGAGGAACAAAGTAAAATGAGCATTATTATGTCCTAAATTTTGGCTAGATATTGAACATACAAACAATAAGCCAGAGAAAAATATATCAGTTATAGATAGTTTCTAAAAACAGATTCTTTAAATAAAGTACTACTGACACCAGATAGTTACTCATATATGAAATTCCTCACAGGGAAACCACTATTCATTATAAGGGTAAATATATTTAAGAGTCGCTTATAATAATCATCTATAAATTCTTAATAAATAACATAATTAAAACTTATGACTTGCCCTGCATCTGTTTAATTTTGTAGAGATATAAAATTGATGTCTTTATTTTAGAAAAATTAATAACCCATTAAATTATAAAATATTATTTTTATTCAAAGAATTGAGTTATAAAATTAAAAATAAAACTTCAACATTAAGCTGTCAAAGTCTGAGTCCAGAACAACTCCAGGCTGCCCCACCCCCATCAAAAAAAAAGAAGCAGGCAAGGCCAACTCTTAATGTTTTGCAAGGGAAGTCCTAATAGCTTCCCTTTTACACATTCTTTCTTTTTCTCTGGCTGATTCACAAAGTCTAAGTTAAAAGAGCGAATGACTTGATACATTGGCCCAGTGAAAAAGTCAGCTCTGAAAAGAAGAGTGCTAACAGTTCAGGCAAAAACAATGAATTCATTGGTCAGCTTCTCTGGCAGCCTTTTCATTTCCTGTAGGTTTTGAGGCTTCTGACTGGCTATGAAGTTGCAAGCCAGCAACTACTAAGTTCATTACACTCCAAAGCTATAGAAGTGTTCTGGTTTATTTATATATGCTTCCTGTGAAAACACACACAAACACACTCATGCATATTTCATTTTTTTCTTACATATTGGGATGAAAACTCTCTACTTCCATACCCACAAGATTTCTGCAATGAGCCAGTGTACTTAAATCTAGAAACGATTGCGTTTCTTTCTGAAAACTTTCCACATGCCCTTAAAAATCTCTGGATTTGATTTTTTTGTTGTTGCTGTTGTTGAACCAAGAATTCAAGTTTCAAAATCTACAGAGGTTTTTCTTCAGTACTGTAGTTCTAAGCTATCACATTGTTTTCTCTTATCAGAAATATAAAACTCTTAAGACTCGAAATGATCCAAATTGATCATTAAGTTCTAGATATTAAAAAAAACCCAAGTTAGATGGCACGATTTGCCCAGATTCACATTATTAGTTAATAGAAGAATCACAGAAATAAGGCTCAATTTTCTTCCTCTCTTCCCTGGGAAAAAGTATCCAAAATATATTTATTTATCCATATAATTAATCCACACTGAACACTTACTCTGTGCCAGGTTCTGTGTTATGCAGGAACAATGATTAAAGCAGATATGATCCTCACCATCAGGTAAGGCTGGCAGGTAAGAAGACATATATGAAGATGAGGAACAATCAAAGAAAAGACCAGGTTGCTATGGGAAAAGTAATAGGGTACAACCTAATTTAGACTGAAGTCAAAGAAAAAAATCTCCGAGGATATGGCATTTAAGTTTATATCTGGACAATGAGGAAAAGAAAACCATGCAAAGAGTAAGGGTAAACTGTTCTATGTGTGGCAAAGAAGAACTTGGCATGTTAGAGGGGCACACAGAAAGCTGGTTCCACTCCACTGTCTGCCAAAAGAACTAACAATACACAGGTGTTTATGCAATTCTGGAACTAAGAAGACATGTCTGAGTTTTACGTTGATTTGGGAATTATTAGTGTAAAGCTGGCTTGTAAAAGCCTAGCTCTGGATGAGATCCTCTATGAAGAGATAGAGATTGAGAAAGGGTCATGACCAAGGGTAAAGAGCTGCCACATTTAGTAATTAGAAAGTGAAGTGTAGGACAAAGGAGAACGCAAAGAAACAGGCAGAAAAGCTGAAAGACACTGTTGCTTTCTAACATCATGGAACACAAGATCAGAAAGAATCTCAGAAGATGTTGATTGTTTTGTGTGACTGAAAATTCCCAGGAAAAGACTCAGAATTGACAATGGACATGACAGGACTAAGACCACTGTTGCCTTTCTCCAGGGTACATGTATGCAGTGTCATTGAGAGGGAAGATGAATGTTTCGAGAGAATGAGAAAACAAAGTGGAAGAAGATGAAGGAGCGTGTGTGTATATAAAATGTGTTCCAGAAGCCTGACTACGAAGAAAAGCTTAAATATTGGGGGATGAGGAGGGAGACACACCGTAAAGAGGACTTTCATGTTAAGAGGCAGCTATTAGAGCATATATATATTTGGTCTTAGTCCTATTCCTGGAACTCTTAAAACCTTTGCAATTCTCCAAATGATGGGAATGGGAAAGTTGTCTTTTGTTATGTTAATGAGGTGACATTTGGACTCCACAGAAGGATGGGGGCTGGTTTCCAGGGAAGCCAAGTCTGTGATTGGAAGGTTGGAACTTCCATTCTCAGGCCCCTGACCTCCAGGAGAGAAATGAGACTGGAGATTGAAGTTGATCATTAATGTTCATTGATCCAATCAGTCGTGCCTATGTAATAAAACCACCATGAAAACCTAAAGGGACAGGATTCAGAGAGCTTTCAGGTTGCTGAACATGTGGAGGTTTGGGGAGACAAGGCAGGGAAGCTCCAAGCCCTTCTCCATGCCTTGCCTTATGTATCTCTTCCATCTGTTTGTTTCTGAATTATATTCTTTTATAACAAACTGGTGATGTAACAAAATGTTTCTCTGAGTTCTGCAAGCCACCCTAGAGAAGTATTGGAACCCAGGGAGGGGATCCTTGGAGCCTCTGATCTACAGCTGGTTGGTCAGAAGCAGAGGTGATAAAACTGGGACTGGTGGCTGGTCTCTGATTTGTATGTCTCTTGGGGGACAGTCTTGTAGCATTGACTCCTTCCTTAATCTGTGGGATCTGACACTGTCTCTGGGTATGTGTCATAATGGAGTTAAATTGTAGGATACCCATCTGGTATCAGAGCATTGCTTGGTGGTATTGGAGAGAACCCCACAAGCTGAAATTGGGGTCAAACCCTTTTACCCTGAGATATACTTAGTTAAATTTTTAAAATGATGAGTTTTTACCTAAAATTTTGAAATATAACATTGGTGTATTCATTGTTACCTATAATTGATGTTTATCTATCAAGAAATCTGCCTTCTTTTTACATTTCCTTTCTTAATGCTGTTTAGTGATTCAATTGGGAATTAGCATGGTACAATAGGAAACTCATTTTTTCAAATAGGAATGAAATATCTATCATATAAATTTGTTTATTTATTTATTCATTTATTTTTTAAAGATTTTATTTATTTTATTTTAAGAGAAAAGGAAGGAGAAAGAGAGGGAGAGAAACAGCAATGTGTGGTTTCCTCTTAAGCACCCCCAACTGGGGACCTGGCCTGCAACCCAGGCATGTGCCCTGACGGGGAATTGAACTGATGACTTTTTGGTTCCCAGTCCAGCACTCAACCCACTGAGCCACACCAGCCGGGGTTCTCACATATTTAAAATAATAATCCTTTCTCCAATTTGGACTCTTAAGAAAGAAAATGCTGACCCTACATAGGTGATCAAGTGATTGCTAGCATTTCTGTTTCTGTAGTTCTGGGAAATCTACTGAGAATGGTTACAAAGTTTAAAGATGTACCTCTATCATTGGGAGAATGGCTTAAGGTGAACAGTACAATACCATGTTCATTTAAACATGATTTCTACTGGTAATAATGGCTAAACTGATTATAAATGGAGAGTGCACATTGTTCACTGGTTACCTCTAAGCTGAATAGGTCATCTTTTAAGCTATTGAAGTATAATTGGGAAACTTGAGTTCCTCTACATTTTGTAATACAGATTCAAGATTTGTTTCACTCCACTATCCAAAAATGATGTAAGTATGAATAAGAGGAAATATCCTATATTTCTTACAATTAAATATAATTAATATATCCATATTTTACAAATGAAGATAGAAGAGACTTCCATGTTGGTATCTACAATGGCAGAATTCTTTATTTTAAAAGCAGAAATTCCTATGGGTGATCTACCCCAGCAATTGAGTAGAAATTCAGAATGAAGGTTTTATTTTGGTCTTTCAGCTCGTGTTTTCCAGTATCACTCTGTGAAAACCATCATGTATATTTGAATGTTTCTATGAATTCATCTTGGAGAAAGTGGGATAAAATACTATTTTAATGGGACTAGAAACTGAAGTAATATGCACCTGTGCCAGTGTTCTGGAGGTGACGACTATGGAGAATGCAAAGTGGCAGGCGGTGAGATTGGAGACTGCTAGAGACCTTCCAATGAAGTGCTCTCGCCCTGCTTTTAATTCCCTGTCATTCTCACGAGGAGGTGAGCTGTTAGCAGGAATTAAGTCTTGGACAGGTTATATCAAGTCTTTCATCCATCACACAAGTTATTCTGCTTCTGTTAGTGACCAATCCCTGCTAAAAATCTTCTTACTTACCTAGCAATTTCTATTTTCAATGTACTTTACAGATATTAGTGAAACATGAATATCTTCTTGTGAGCCTCAATTTTTTAAAAAAGCAGTATATTCTCTACACCAAACCTTGGCTATTTTGCTGATAAACAAGTCCATGTCATTAAGGTTGGCTAATCAAGACTGTTCACCTGACAAATACGTTGTAGCCTTTGCCTATTCCAATTTCAAGAGATCTCTTTATAGGTAAACATTTTAATGTCGACAAAAATGGGCTCATACAATACAAATATTTTAAGCCTACATTTAGCTGATTAACTATTAATATCTTTTTAAAGGTCCATTTGTAGATTATAAATTAGCAAAAAGATTTCATTGAGGGACAGTGGTATGTTAGCTCTTGAAATGGTCAGAAATACCACTGCCTCTTAAAGGTATGTTTGTTATCTCTTAGTCACTGCAATAAAATCAGGCCTCTAAACCTCAGCTTGAGAGGGTTTTGTGATAGACATGTAAATATGAACTTGATGTGATGTGGTTGGTAGGTTACATTATTGAGGCAGAAGTTTGCATATGGAGTTTATTGACAAAATATATTATTCAAATTTTTACAATTTTACCAATGATTGGCTTATTCAGTAAATTACATAAGCCGGGAAAGCAGATGTTAGAGTTATTAAAAAATAAATCAACATAAACTGTTGATTTATAATAGGAATCTTCAGAATAAAATTAAACACTGCTGGTAATTAGAAATTTAAATATTTTATAACTTTAGCCTAAAGTTTTATAATGTTTATGGTTTTCAGTGTGCCTCAATAATTAGGAAATGTTATTATGAGAGAATTTAGAATTAAGTAGAAAAGGTCAGGCAAAGAGCTTAGATGAATATATGGTGTAAGATGTTGAAATTTTTATTATTTATCTTCTACATGTCAAAAAGTTATCAGTTTCTTTATTCTGTGATTTTATTTTAATTTCAAAATTATCCTATGTGATAAGTATTTTATTCCCATTTGAAGAAATTGGTACTCTCTCACAGGGCTTTCTACCATTACAATGCTCATTCAAAACTAGGTAGGGAAAGAATTAAAGAGCAAGAAATGAAATATAAAAAAAGAAGCAGGTACATAAACTCTTTGACATTAAAGAAAATATGAAAAAAACCACAGACACAAACTAGAGGGGGCATGGAAATGGGAAGGAGGTGGAAAGGGATGGGTGGGTGGGCTGGGATGGGAGTAAGAGACAGAAAACTGTAGTTGAACAACAATTAAAATAAAAAATGTGAAAAAAGAAAATATAAAAAAACATATAGAATGTTATAAGTTATAAAGAAGAACATGCACTTAAAGCCATATTTCTTGTCAGAAACTTCATTACTTATGGAAGATTTAATCTAGGAAATATAGAAATTATATTCTGGCATGTCAGAAAATCTAGGATAGTGTAAGAAGTCTCTGGGACAACTTCAAGTGTTCCAGCATAGGAGTTCCAGAAGGAGAAGAGAAAGAACAAGGATTTGGAAATCTATTTGAAAAAATAATGAAGGAAAACTTCCCTAATCTGGTGAAGGAAATATACGTGCAAGTCCAGGAAGCACAGAGAGTCCCAAATGAGATAGATGCAAAGAGGCCCACTCTAAGACACATCATAATTAAAATGCCAAAGGTTAAAGATAAAGATAAAATCTTAATGACAGCAAGAGAAAAGACATCAATTCCCTATAGGGTGTTCCCATAAGACTGTCAGTTGATTTCTCAAAAGAAATTTTGCAGGCTAGAATAGATTGGCAAGAAATATTCAAAGTCATGAAAAGCAGAGACCTACAGCCAAGATTGCTCTACCCAGAAAAGCTATCATTTAGAATCAAAAGGCAGATAAAGAGCTTCCCAGACTAGAAAAAATTAAATGAGGTCATCATCACCAAACCATTATTATATGAAATGTTAAGGGGACATACTTAAGAAAAGGAGATCAAAACTATGAACAATAAAATGACAAAAATACATATCTATCAATAATTGAATCTAAAAAAACAAACTAAGCAATCAAGAAGAACAGAGACAAAATCAAGGATGTGGAGAGCATTTTGATGGTTGCCAGATGGGATTGGAGTGTGGGGGAATGTGTGAAGAGGTGAGGGGATTAAGAAGTACAAACAAGTGTTCACAAAAGAGCCACAGAGATGTAAAGTACAATAGAGGAAACGGAGAAGCCAAAGACCCTACACCATGATCCATGGATGAGATCAATGATGTGGGATTTCCCTGAGGCAGTGAGGGATGCTGGGTGGATAGGACAAAGTGGGGAAATTGGGACAACTGTAATAGCATAATCAATAAACTAAAGTTAAAGAAGAAAATCTAGGTGATTGTAGAAACATTTAAAATTCTAATATAAATTTTAATTAAAGGGTAAATGGTAAACTGGAATATAAGGCAAGGGAAAGAGGACTATTTAGTAATATTGGAAAGACAATGAAATGGCACTTAGGAGAATAAATGGGTGTTCTGAGTAAAGAAAAATAGTGAAGATAGATGTTCCAAGAAGGAGAAGTTGGTGATGCAAAAAATACACATATGTTTATTTTTCATTAATAAAATTTCAGTCTCTAAAAAATACAAAATTCAATCCATAGTAAATACTTTATAGGAAATGTTTAATGTTTTACATTCTGATGGGGAATATAACTCTAGTTATCCAGTTGCTGCAGGAGGTGGCTTATATATCAATGAAAGTTAATTATAAGTTTTCTCTGACACAGAAAGGTGAAGTGACTTTCCAATGTCATAAAACTAGAGAATAGCAGAAGTGGGAATATAATTCAGTTCTACTGAATCCCAGTGCAATACTTTAGTGAGAAGACAACTATGATTTGTTGTGAAATAAAAATTGCTAATTACTTTGGGCATTTCTTTCATCCTTAAAAGATCTAATAATGCTCACAACTTCATAAAAGTGTTTTATCCAAATGACAACAATGCCATATAAGAAGATTTTCTTTTAAAGTTATGTCAAGTGAAATTTTTAAATTTGATATTTCAGTCCTAGTTCTAACCGAGTTTTCTAATGGCAGATGTTGACTTTCTGTCTAAAGCTGGTGATGGGAGCATACAGGGTCCCTTCACCAAAGATTCAGAAGGGTAACATCAATTGTGGTTCTGTGTTGCAGGCATTTACTGTGGTACCTAATTCATCCCCTGTAAAATTCCAAGAGGTAAGGATTTTACAGATCAGACACTAAGGCTGAAATTGGCCCCAAATTGAGCAGATCAAGTAAAGAGCCAAACTTTGAATTCCTATCAAACTCCAAAGATCTCATTCTTTTCATGACACCACAGTCTCTCTGCATGCCAGAGAGCAGGCGGTAGAATCATCTACCCTGAGTAGCCATCAAAGAATGCAGAGACAGGAACTCAGATGGTATAATGCGTTATGTGGAATACACTTTTTAAAACAGTATCATTAGACTAGAAGTGGAGGTAAAAGAAAGTTGTATTTATGGAAGGTATACAATATATCATTTAATCCTCACATTCCCAACTTTATTACAACTGTTTCATCAGAGGGGGCACAGCATTTCAGAGAAGTTAATACATTGTCCAAGATCATAAACCTAGCTAGTGGTAGAATCAGGTTTGAAAGAACATAGGTTTGACCTCATAATAAAAGAAACTTCCTTAATTCTTTGATATCTTTTTTATTATTATTATGCATATTTTTTTAAATTGAAGGGGACTTATGGAAGGTTGAGAAGAGCTATTTCTGATTATTACCTATACAACCTTACCTATTTATCAATACTTTTACCATGCAATTTGGAAAAGAGTTTTAGGATTTTAATTGTTTTAACTGTGTATTTATGGACAGATAATCAGAGTTCAGAATGCATTAGTCCAAAATAAATGTTAGAGACCAGTATAATTGTGGCTCTATCCACAAAATACTTGACTTTTGTTTTTCTTTTTTTTTTTTTTTAATTCTTTGAGTGCTGGTATGGTAGCGATACTTAAATAACTATGCATAAGATTTATCTCAGAAGATGCAGATACCATATCTTCAACTCACATATTTGTCTTAAGTATCAGGGGAAAAGTCTCATAATTTGTAATAATTATCCCCAAACAACAAGCACTGCAGTACTCTGGTAAAAAACACCCTAAATTTTATATGGGTTAGCCCTTAGATGTGAAAATTCAGAAGGTCTTGGGAATGGACATGAGTGAGTTAGGTGTATTTATTGATAATGAGCTCAGCAGGCTATTTCATATTATATAAAAATGGGGAAGTGGTATTATAGTATTAATGGATTAAAATTTTATTTATGAGTTATTGGTTGTTATTTTTTAGGAGTCTTTATATTGTATTTCCACTGAGTGGTTTTGATAGAAAATAATTGTATATTATATTCTTCCCAGTCACATCTGATTGATATGGTCTCTGATATGATAAGAGTGAAAACTCTATATAGTAACAGAATGAGAGCTTTTAATTAAATACAATGTACTCTAGAAGACTTGGCTACCATATGTTAGCAGGTCTTGCAGTATGCATTCTTTAAAGTACACCCCAAATTTTTATCTGCAGTTTCAAAGTCTCATCTCCCCCGAATTGCAGAATGGTCAATACAGGTTCTCTTCTTTGTCTTTAACTTTCTGGTATCAACCACAGATGTTAACACAAGGCAAATTTCAAAAAATAATTGTAAATTTAATATAAACACCCAAGGAATCCAAAATACTTTTTCTTCGCTGACTCAGAACATCAGGACTCAGAGTATAAGGACTGTATACTTTTAGAGCATTATGAAAAAATATTTACTGAACCTCATTGAGAGGTTAGATAATAAGGCCACATTGAGAGACTATGAGAAACATCGCTAAGCAACATATTGTTGGTTTTTGTTTGCTCTAAGTCTGGTAATGAAGGCTCTGTTCACTAAACAAAGTGATGTTTTAAAGAAACATTGGGGTTTTTCATCTCAAGTGTAAGAATTAAGAATAGTTATCCTTGACCAAATTTTTTGTTTGTATTTTATAGATATTGAAGATCATATTAGTGATTGGGTTTCCCACTTTGAGTTAGCTTCCAGAAAACTCAGAGTGAAATTATGACCTACTTTCTGCTAGAAAAGGATATGCCCTAATTATACCCCTAACTTTATCATACTCCCAGTCTTATTTTCCTCCTTGCTTTATTCGTTTTAAATGCAAAATCAAACTTTCTGTAATGTTCATAAGGCAACATACATCATAGATTGTGACATGGTCAAGTAAAAGTAACTTAAATAAGCTTTTACACATTAGAAACATTTTAATTAAACTAATGTAACTTTATTTTTTCTATGTATTGTTGCTTCACATTCAAGTTTATTTTTAAAGGACATATGAGTAAATATATTTAAAATGTATCTTCACTCTCTTCATGACTTACGATTTCACATTAAAATATATTTGCCATCAATTATTTATCTGCTTTCAAAGAATAACAAAATATCACTCTCAAAAGTTGTGATTAGATTTTTAATCACACGATTAACAATAGCTTTATTGTCTGGACTCTGAAAAACATACTCAATAAATAATTTACAGCAACTCTCTTCCTTGCTTACTTTGGGAAACCCATGATGGGTTCCTCAGTTGAGCAGGGTGGCCCTTGTGTTTTTACAAGCATAGGCTGTACCTCCTAGGAACGCCCCAGACCAGGGTTCTTCATAGCGGTGTGGAGGGAGGGTTAAGTTTGAATAATTTTAATATGGGAGAAAATCCATAAAAGAAGCTAATGTGTAGGTGCGTGCCATAATAATTAAGTATTTGCATAGCTGACTGCAACCCTTATTAAGCAATGTGCCAAATGCCAGGCTGATTTACATAATGGATGTTGGGGAAGAAGTCGCGCACACCAAAGTAATGGAGCACATTAATAAAAGTTTGCACAGTGTGTGTCCTTCATGCAGGCGGTGGTGATAAATATCCATGCCTTTACAAACTACACGGCGTTCTGTTGTTTAGTCCTCCGGGACTCGCCTGCCAATGGGCTGTCTATCATTTATTTTCTGCTGTGGTGTGTGTGCTTTGAGTGATCAGCAGAAGGTCACAGCTAGTGAAGTTTCCATACCAAACATTTCTCTTTTTCCTGTCTGGGGATTTAAGTGGTTTGCTTTTAAAGTTTATGGTACTTATTTTAGTAAATGTCCCGAGGAGATTCAGGGTAGGTCCTAGGACCCAGGTCTTCCATCAGTGTGTTTGCCCTGCGTGCTCCCGGTGCTCCCATTTCCCACGTCTATAAATAACCGCCGCAACATTTGCAGGAGCACTTTCACTGTCTTTAACCTTATCTTCTGTTACTTTAAGTTTCTTATAAAAGGAAAAAAGAAGCTCTTCTCACTTTCTCCATTTTGATGCTTATTGGCTCCCAGCAGATGGGCGGTGGTACTACAATACTCCTCTTAAAACTGCACCCGTTTCCATCAAAGCTCTCTTCACTCAGGCTTAGCCATCAAAGTGCAGGTGGGTGACTGATAGTTAAATAGCACATTACCAGCGATCAGGATGCAGTATTCTCGCTACATACAATAACTTTGCCTGTTTAAGCTGAACAAGCACAGTGAATTACCTTCCTTTTCCCAATTTTTATTTCCAGGCCAGTGTTTAACAATGGACCTTTATAAAGGAACACATTAAAGCGTCACCCCATCATTGCAGGTCTTAGTTGCCCGGTGGTGAAATTGAGAGTGCACACCCAGGGGGAGGGCACCATGCCTTTCCCAGAAGAAACAAACCTGTAATCTTGTCTAAGGCACTCAATTACTGCTCTGTGATGGGGGTAGTGGGCATTAACGACAGGACTGCTCTGAGCACCCCCAAGGCGCCAACACCTGGATATTCTTTTATCCTCTGCCTGATCATTTCCAGTGTGGTATTTTTAGCACCTTACAAAGCTGGCATGCTGGGCATCTGTCCCTCCTACATCACTATCTCTCGTCCTCTCTCCTTTCCAGACATGCAGGTGCTGGTGTTAACAGGTGAATAGTAAGCCAGCTCCAGAGAGATGTCTGCATTGTTTCTCCACCTCCTATGCAGATATTCTGAGCTTGGCCAGAAGAATCAGAGCAGAGAAGAAAAGCTTTGTTCATACTGGGCTCAGATTTCAAGTCTTTTGGGTGTAGTAGTTGTTTAATTTGGGAGGAGTAGGAATGTGATAATCAAGTCCTTCCTTGATAAAACCCTCTTATCTTCAATATCTTTGAGGCTTTTCTTTATGGGATGCCAGAGCACAAATACTACCTGTGGCAATAAATCATTTTTAAATATATCAAATATACAATTATGAGCCATGAATTCTGAATTAAAGGACTTTGTGTTATTGGATTTTAAAAATGGTCCCTACCTTTTGAGAAATATTTTACTCCATTCATTACTTAGAGCTCTGAATCATGATCTATTTCACCAATTTTGTTAATATACATGCTAAGTTCATGTCTAAATCAATCAATTGTGAAACCATATTCTCTAAATTATCAAACTACTGTCAACACATTTTTGTGAATAAAATTTTTATTAATCAGCATAAATAGTTTTTAATTTTTATTCTTTATTAAATTTTATTGGGGTGACACTGCTTAACAAAATTATGTAAGTTTCAGGTACACGATTCTTCAACACATTATCTGTACACGGTATTTGTGCTCACAGCCCAAGTCAAGTTTCCGTCCATCACTTTTTATTCCCCATTTACCCTCCTCTACCTCCCCCACCCACTTCCCCAGCAATTACCAGACAGTTATCTATATTCATGAGCTCTTTCTCTTTTTTTATTTTTTGCTTAATCTCTCCCCCACCCCCCTGCCCCCAACACCTGTCACCCTGCTCTCTGAGTCTGTCTCTATTTTGCTTGTTAGTTTACTTTGTTCATTAGATCTCACATATGAATGAAATCGCAGGGTACTTGTCTTTATCTGACTGGCTTATTTCACTTAGCATAGTGTTCTCCAGGTTCATCCATGCTGATACAAAGAGTAAGCTTTCCTTCTTTTTCTATGATTGAATAGTATTCTATTGCATAAATGTACCACAGCATTTTTATCCACTCATCTACGCTTGGGCTGTTTCCAAATCTGGGCTATTATAAGTAATACTGTAATGAACATTTAAAAAATATCTAATATTCAAAGTACTATATCCATTACTTCTCATGACCAGTGAGAAGGATTCTACGGAAATTCTAAGGAAAATAAGATTCTATGTTGGGTATGTTTTTCATAAAGACACATTATATCTTTCCCAACATGCTGTATTATTTAGATAATTTGTGGGCACTTGATTATTTTGATGATCAGTGTACTAGCTTATTTGGTAATTCAGAATAAATCCAGGATGTTTTATTCACATGATTTGCTGTGCCAGCCCTGGACTATGGAGATCCCTTGGAGATTCCTTGCTGACACTTCAGATCTGCTCTGCAGTGTACTCAGGGTCCATTCCCAAGAGTTTCCATCTATATATGCCACAAAAGGCACTGTAAGGACATTAGAAAGAGGAAGGATGTCTCTGAGAGTGGCTGAGTCTCTGTTTGGAGCGCAGCTTTCATCAGGCAGTTCCTCTGGCTGCCATAACAGCTATTACCACACAGAACCTGTTTTGCATCCAGATTTTGCCTGGAGGCCCCAGCTGTCTACTGAAACCACTGTTCTCTTGGCTACTGGGGGCTGTAGAAGCTTCCTGCTACTCCTCATCTTTGGTTTGCCTAATTATTCTGGGTTTGCTGTTCAGCTCAACCAATGTCTTTTTTTTTTTTCATTCACTTGTATGGCAATGTGAATGTTCTTCAAGAGAACCTGCTGTGGGGGGCATAATTGCCTGGCAATTTCCAACTGCTGCACCTCTGCATACACTATGGTTTTAATGTCAAAGCCACACTTATATCAAGCTGCTCTCAGCCAGTGATCATGAATGATGAGGTTGTTAAAATCAGGCCATCTCTGCACAGGGCAGGATTTCTTTAATGGGCAATCTTTGCTTTTGGTACTCCACTATAGACTATCTCAGACTTTCCCAGAACTGCTGTGGTCTGGGAAATTTCTTATGTAATTCCCCTTCTGTCCTTCTCTCCTCTCAGAGTTGTAGGGCTGCATCATGATTTGATGACTCCTTCCACCTATCCCTGCTCCTTCCTTTTTTCCCCTTAGTATCGTAATGTATATTGTGAATCCTTAAAAAAAATGGATATAGAAATTTTCAAATGTACTTGTTCATAGAACCCTGTTTTTAGAGAATGTTTTAGGGGATATTATCCTATTCAACATTCTTTGGGGAATAGTCATGTAATTTTTGAAGAGTAATTCATCACCTTCACAATGGTTACTCCTTTTCTAATTAATCAGGATATAGAAGATGAAATTACAGACTTTACTGCAATTAAAACAGGAAGCGTTTCTTGTTGAATTGATGTTAGATGGTGGTGTGGGGCGATGACTGCATCTTTAAAAGGGTAGAATGTGGTCAATTCAAAGAAGAGAAAGGAAATGATTATGTTGTAAATGTCTTCAATGTGCAGGTTATGTGGTAGTCTTCCCTGCAACAGTAAGCTTTGTCAGACCCTACAACCTGCCCATAAAAACTCTAAATCTGACATTCAGACAAATTATTTGGTGTTTTCAGCCTTGTATTGTATAGTTTTATGAAAGAAGTGCTATTTTATATCTGCCATAAAAATTTTGTTTTTACCATCACTGAATCTTGATTTGATTAATTTCTGTATTACTGTAATATGGAAATGGATTTAAACATTTATTTTAGCTAATTGCAAATAAATCAATTTTATCATGTATATATTTTAGGAAATGTGCTTTTTTGTTCCCTTTTTGCTTTAAAAGCTGATTGTAAATTAAATGCATGTAAGCCTTTAGTTTCCTGAAGTATATGTAGATAATAACCTCTCATTTTCTTTCCATCTTCTTTTTGACTTCTTGTGATTTTCATATCTTATATGTCTAACTGAATCTTTTCTATAGACCTATTAAAAGATGGCAGTCTGATATTTATTTATCCATATTTATTGGTTTAACCAGCACATCACTAAGGTTCTGCTCCTTGAAGATCAGAGCATGCTGGGCATACTGCTGAATAGCTGCTTAATTATAAAGAGTCAACACTAAAAATTAATGTTAAACAAAAGTTCACAATCATTAAACTAGGTATGCAAATAAACAGTTATCAGCAAACAATTTATTGTTTCATAAATTTTTCTGAGTTTACCTATTTAGAAGTCATATAGAGATCCAAAAAATGCCGTTAATTTATTTGTTCATTCTTCTATAGGCAAAAACAGATTGAATGACTTCTGATTGTGTACTGAACAACTCACTGGGTATAGAATAGTCATTCATTCATTCATTCATTCATTCATTCACTCACTTTGAGCAAGGAACCATGTTGTGGATATTCATGTGATAAATAAGAACCAGCCCTCATGGCCTTGAAATTTTTCCAATGGACTTTGCCGAAACAGACCACCTATTTGGGTCTCTTGACATGATTTTGCATTCATGTGACCATGGCCTTTCTAACTCTCTGCATGATTCCCACACTCTTGGTCTGCCAACTTTGTTACCCTATGCCTTTTGCCTAAGCAGCTGTGTTTCCTTCCATCATCTACTACAACTTACGGAAAAATTTTCAAAGCAAATAATGCAATTGTATTTCTCAAAAATTACATTTTACATCAATGAAACCTAGGCAGCCCTTTTTTATTATTTGGATCTCCATAATGTTTAGGTTGCCCTTTGTGTCTGAGCTCAGGTAGTTTGCTAGAAATTTCTCTAGGAGCCTCACTAAGTAGATTAGTGAATCTAATTGAGGGGTCAAGTATTGGAACAAACACCACATCAAGTATCAGCAGAGTAAGAGATTTCATTTCATTTGATTTCATTTCCTCCACAGAGTGGAGATAATAATACTGGACCACACTACTTCACAATGTGGTTACAAGTATCAAAGAAGGTAATGGGTGGGAAAATTATTTGAAACAAATGTGGGATGACACTAATGTTTAACGGGAGTCTATAATGCACTGAGCACCTTCTCAAATTGGGATTTCCATTAGTCTTTTCAAAAACCTGTGATGTAGATGGCAGAGGCAGATACACAGCTCTTATTCAGCAGAGGTTCCAGCCTGTTTTTTGGTGTCACTGGAGCACAGTTTCACTGTAGCACACTGGGGCTTTAGTAGCACGGTCTTTAACTGGCATCTGATAACTGTGTTAGGCATGTGCTTTTATTCCTGTTTCTTACTGAGTTCCATTATGGGCAACAGACAGAGAAGATATTTAACTTAGGAAGATTACTTTGTTGCCAGTACAGTTTAGAGGTTAGTTGAACAAAGGACTATTAGTAAAGAAGTGATTGAGAGTAAAGCTACAAAATAGCAACTACATCAATTCATCAGTCATATCAATACATCAATTCTTTGTCTTTCTATAAAATGCCATTAAAATGCAAAGTATAAGATGGTATGATGCATTTGAGATACTTTTCCCTTCTTTGGGAATTTATTTACTGTTATAATGAAAGGGAATGTCCCAAAGGCAGACTTGTTTCCTGCCTGCCAAAATGGAAGTAGAAGGTGTTTTGTTGCACCTTTTCTTTCTTTCTCTTGAAGAATGATTAGAGTTGGAGTGATTTCTTTCATCATTGAAGAAGGATGTCATTGATACCTTAGGTTATACACAATACAGTCTTGTACAACATTTAAACAATTAAATGTTTAAATTGTGCTTTGTGAGATTTATAGTTAAATTGTTTTCTTTGAAAACTCTTTTTAGTTATAGTACCTTGCCTTCCATTTATGGCCATCTGTTTTCTTTGCCCAGACTTTTCCCAGTTTGCTTAGTAGTGGCCAAGAATGGCATTGACACTATGCTTTGCATAAAGCAGAAAAGGCATGGGGAGAAATAGAAAACTCCTTTGGGAAGCACGTGATGTTTCCCCAGATACTGTACAAAAAAGTGAAGAATTGAGAAAACTACTCTGAAAAGATATACAGCTAATAAAATTAAGTAACTATATGAATGAATAAACAATTTAACAGAAAGTCTACAGTAACCTAGGAGATTTAAAGGATCAAATCTGTTCCTATCTCCAATGAAACTTATCTCCTAAGTTGGTTTGTAACTTTCTTCTGTACTTGTGGGGGATAATAATGAAAATATTTGCATTTTGTCAAGCTAAAGGAAAAAGTTATGAATAAGTGGGTGGGTCCACCTTTAGAACATCCTATATAGGGATGTTCAGGTACAAAATAGGAGTGTAAAATACAAAAGAATATGGACATGTGATTAGGAGTTAAGAAATAAGAACCTAGACAGAGTTATAAATAGATAATAACATGGTAATGATACTTTCATTTGATCAAAGTCCGTCATATATAATAAAAATATTTTCTATGTGTTATGTTGGTATCTTGTTTTCCTTCAGTAGTGGTCAAAACCCGTGTATTTTGTCAGTATGAATCACTGTTATAGTGTGACAAAAGTAAATTACAAATCCTGCTAACAAGTTTTATTTATTTATTTTCTTATACTGCACAATGTCTTAAAAGGCATGTTTCAAGCATAAACTTATTTCACTCTCTGCATTCTCTGTTTTGTTATGATATTATTAATCTATGACAGTGTAAAATAGCATGTAACCACTGAACAATATTAAGAGGAAAATAGTTCTGAGTTATAAAGAAAGCAAGGGAAAAAACCTTCTAATAAAACTAACAATTTTGCAAATTAAAATATAAAATAGAACCCAAATATAATAATAAAAATATGAGCACTTTATAAAAAAGTCAAGTTTAAAACATTCTCAGTCTAGAGAAAAGATGCAGTTACCAACATTACAAGATCTGGTCCAGATGCAATGTGAGGATGCAGTGCAAATACTTTGCACACGAAACTGCCCAATCTGTGGAAAGTGATTCTAGTGTATGGGAGCTCTTGGACACAAGTTGTGAAATGAGATTGATCTCTTCCTTTGTGGATATAGCCATCACACATGAGGCTGACCAGATTGAGGCAGGCATGGAGAGAGAACAATTCTTCCACCCTAACAAAGGGTGAAATCATCTGAAAGCTTCTCAACCATGCAAAGAAGCAATAGGGGGCTGGATTTGGCAGGAGACTCAGAGGCAAGAAGCATGTTAGCTTTGCGCCGAGTAACTTAAACACTCTTCTCTTCTTGCCTGTAAGTCTGTCTTTGCATAAACAGATGCATGGATAACTAGGAATCCTTCAGCTAATTGAAACAAAGATTCTGGAGACAGAAGGGTGGTAGTGGTGGTATTGGTAAGACCATTTGACCTGTCTGAAAAATAAAACTAGTCTGAAATAAAAATGTTTGTTTGAACAATTTGCAGGTTATTTGGTTTGGCCGTCAGTAATTCAAGATAAGAAATATTTTATGAATAATATTGAGTAAAGAGACCATTAAATATTAAATACTAGTGTTGTTCCAGTCTCAAAAATATATTTATGACATATTTAAGAACAATGTGTAACTGTAAACACTCATGCAAACATAAGGTATAAGTCTTACTTTATGGTTTGTGAAAGTATACTAAATACTTATGTTTCTTGGCAAAGTGTCTCAAGATCTGCTAGGTAGTCATAACTGTATATCTTTTATTTTCATGGGTGTTGTCACACTTGGAGCAGCTGTGACAATTTACAGCTAGAATAACTTCATCCCAAAATTATTACTGTAAATTGAAGTCCTACTTTTTTCTGCCCCAAGTGTGTATTTAATATTAACAGTTGGTAATTATCCTGTCCTTTGGAGAGACTCTGAACAGTTTTGAAGAGCATACTGTACATTTAATTAGGAGAAAGCTTTCCCTACAATCATGGACAATAAAATATAACATTAATTGAATTGTGTTAGTTTTCACTAATGGCTGATGCTATCTCCATTTTGTTACTTTTAAGGTACATTTTAAAATATGATAATGAAGAAAATAATACAAATATGCCTCGTGAAGAGAGTCACTTAACTGGAGCTTGGAGGCCCTGGGGAAGATGGAGCCCATGCACATCTCATGTCCTCGTTCTTTGAACTGTTGTTAAGTTGCTGACTTGTAGTTAGACTCAGCCCAAGGCCGAACAGTGAATATCCCAGATCAAGGATTGCTACATGAACACATGTGAACTTGTAGCATGTAGGAATATGGGAACTTCTTCCTCATCATGGTAACATGACCATCTGCATTCTTCACCTTGAAAAGAATCAATCCATTCTGACAACCAGCATCCTCCATGGGAGACAGGCCTAACTAATCTCAATCTCAAGCCAATGTCCATCATTTACATGCAGGACCCAGTGAGAACAGATCTGACGTTTTTGTCTTCTATAAATGCTGCCAGTGTTTTGTTCCCTTCAGCACATAATTCAAGTTGCTGCCTGAATCAGTACCGTCTAGACTGCAATTGCTCCTCTGCTCAAACAAATGCTTTTTATTTTTGTTATAGCCTAAATTTTTTGTTAACAAAAAATAACGAAGAATTTATTTTTTTAAATTTTTGCTGTGATTCCTTCTTAAAAACTGAATTTTGGAGAAGATACAAAATACTTAAAGATGGAAAAGCAAAGAGTAATTAGTTGGAAACTATTCTTTTAAAGAGAAAAATATACATGAAATATCTCTTTCTGAAACCATTAAACCAACCAGTCATGTATTATTATGCTAGTTACCTGTCTAGGAGTATGCATAGCTGAGCACATTCTGGTTTTTCATACCAATCCAGGTGCTTGCAGTTCTTATTTAGACAACATGCTTTGCATTTAGACAGCATATACTATCAGAATTATTACTTCAGAAAAATACTACACTTTTAAACATCTTCATTTAATTTTATTTAAATGATTAAAATCTCCAAACCATTTTCCTTGATGTCCATTCATCAAGTTTCCATTCCATGTTGTCATGAAATCTGGCAAGTAGTTGTATATTTGCAAAGCTTTATTCAATTATTGTATGTTAGTGCCCTGGCTGGTGTGGTTCAGTGGACTGAGTGTCGGCCTGCAAACCAAAAGGTCACCAGTTCAATTACCAGTCAGGGCACATGCCTGGGTTGCAGGCCAGGTCCCCAGTAGGGGTTGCATGAGAGGCAACCACACATTGATGGTCCTCTCCTTCTCTTTCTCCCTCCCTTTCTCTCTCTCTAAAAATAAAAATAAATAAAATCTTTAAAAAGTAAATAAAAATAAAAGTAAATTGTTTAAATTATTGTATGCCACTGAACAGGTTGTCTTTATGATTCATTACATTTTTACTTAAGAATGACCCCCCTAAAGCCATGCTACTTTTAACAAACAAACAACAAACTAAAGCATTATAGATCTTTTTGTTATATTCTAAATTAAAATTCTGTTCTGTAGAAAAACACATGGTTATGACAGATTAATGGACTGAGCAAAATAAGGTAGTGGACAAGATTTAATGTGATATTTATAATCAGCATGTTAAACTGAAAATAAATTTTATGCTTGACTTGAATTGAAATAAATTTTGTTAAGAGTAAAATTAAATTAATTGTTTTTCTTATTTTTATGGAGGTAAAAATCTCATACATTAAATTTTGGTACAATTTTGCATTTTCTAATAAGAGGTTTGATTTACCTTCAGGTGCTATATTTGTGTTTGATAATCTTTAAAGCTATTTTAAATGGTCATCACTCACAAAATTGGTATTTTAACATAAGATTGGACATTTTAGAACATTTAAGTGTTCTGATCTTTTATAATTATGGTTTCTAAATATGTGAGAGACTTGGAAAGTTGTCTCATTAGAACAGTTACAATAATTAAAGTGCATGCCCAGTTGAAACCTTAATAGGGCAGTCAAATGCACATATCACAAGGTGGAGAATACACTTAATTCAATATAATGGAACTAATAATAGACCCATTTGCAAGGTCTTGCTACAGAAGTTTAAGAGATTTTTGCTCTACCAAGTCAGAAAACTTCCAAATGAAGAAATCATCAAAAGCTTGTCTAGAAGTTACTGCCATTTATATACTACTAAAATAGGCTTTATTGAAGGCAAATAGAAAATATGGCTTATACAGTTCAATGTAAATTATACATATACTGTTTCACTTATACCAAACGATTTTACTAGTAATTTATTTGGGTGGCAGTTAAATCTCCTGGATAGAAGCCAGAGTGAAAGAGTGATTATGATAATACATTCAGTTACTAAATAGGCTGAATAGTTCCAAGCTTCCAATGATACAGCTGTTAACGACAGTGGCTTTGCTAGTTAATCAGATGTTTTGCCACTGGGGATTGCCCATGTGAATTGAATCTGACAGAGGCTTCTGCTTCACCTCAAATGTAATGACACAAGTGTGTCACTTATTAAGGACTCCAGGAAAAATGCACATAGCATTCACCCTCAAGCAACTGGAACTACTATCCACATATCATCCCCATTTATGGTATGATCATAAGTCATTCATTAATTGAATAATGATTCAAGAATGAATACAAGTGCCTTGCATATTTAATAGCATGTATGTTTCTTTTGAATATGCTTCATTTTAAGCTACATTAGAATTTTAATGTCTGGGAGCACAGACAACATCATTTAAAAGAGTGAGCTTGATTAGTATTTCCCAAAAGTAGAGATGAAAAAACTCATTTGTAAGTAAAATGTGAACTATATTATCCGTGTCTTCCCAGCCATAGTGCCCTGAGTTGGAAAAAAAAGATGCTGGGCTTAAGTCTATTTCAGATTATTTGAATTATTTTATATTACCATTGACTTTTGATCTAGTTTTTCTGAAAAATTATGGTTGCTAATTAACCTGAATAAGGCTTGTAATAAGTACGTTGCGATCCTTCAAGCAAGATTATGTTCTCCGCGTTGTGTTTCTGATGCATTGATTTTTTTGCAGCAAATTTCAAGGTTGTGGAAAAAGGACAGAAGCTGCAATTGTGGGTCATTGTGAGAAACCAGATTCTCTGCCTCTTTCAGTAAGATCAGATGGCTGCCAGAATATTGACTTTGTGTGAATACAGGAGGTGGGTCTTTGGGGGCAGGACGCTCCTTATGAGGAAGGCAGCCATTTGGGGGCAAGCAATGCTTGGCTGGGGTACAGCATTTGTAAGGCCTTCGTAACAAACAGGAATCCACTACTATGAGCACACCGGCTAAGGATTTGTTAATCATATGCAAATAGGAACAATTCTTTACACATGCTTTTGAAAATCAACATGATTGAAGTTCATCCTGAAAGATAAACCTCAATTCTCTTTATGACTAGTCACATGAAGTTACTATGCTCAACACCTCACATTTTAAAAGGAGCCTCAATTGAGGCCAAGAACAGTTCAAAGGAAATGATTTCTGTGTTCTTAGAGTACTAGTGAAAAAATAATGCATCCTAAAAATAGCCTTACAATAATATAGGGCAAATATGATCTACAAGATTCTTCCTCTTTTCCATCAGTTAGATTGATTGCTGGTAGTGACCTGCTAGTCTCCCCTGGGTCTGCATTATTCACAAACTAAGCCTTCTGCAGACAAAACTAGGTCACCTTAATTACCTGTGAAAATGAGGCATACTTGTGAAAGTTTCTCAGTGATAATTACTCCAAAATGTCAAAATAGTGTATGCAAACTTTGGAAGTATGTGCGGTAAATTATTGCACAGCCAAGATCAATCAAACCAAATGGCTATTTTTTTCCCAATTTTCCAACATTCCTCCATGATAAAAGTGCAATCCTGGCCACGTAAAACTGACTTATACCTACAAATTAGTTTTGTGACTCTTTTTTTCCCTCTTCTCTAAATTTCTTTGCTGTATTTAAGAAAATCAACAGACTATTGTAAAGGAACAAAAGATAGCTAATCACTTTTTAAAAAAATCTAAAATGATAGCATGAAACTCTACCTAATCAGCATGTTTTTTTCCCTGAAGATATTTCTGTACCTGTCATTTTTTTTCATGGAAATTAAGTGAGGGAGATTAGAAAATGTATGCTCTATTTAAACAGTGAGGGAATAAAAAGTAGAAATGTTTTGCATTTTTATATGAGTAGTTATAAAATATTTTAACTATCTGTTCACCAATGTACTTAAAATAATTCCACTGAAGATTCAAAACCCTGGTAGATGCCAAATGAGTGATGCTGTGTGATAAAGATCAAAGTAACATCATAATCTGAGTTACATTAGCAATTCTGAATTCTGAAAATACCTTGAAAGTTTTAATGGATTAACCTGAAAACTGGTTACTAATATTAGAGATTATTATTTTAAGTATATTTTATTGATTATGCCATTACAGTTGTCCCATTTTTTTCTCGCTTTTATGCCCCTCCCCTCCATACCCACCCACCATCTAGCATCCTCCCCCCACACAGTTCATGTCCATTGGTCACACATGTAAGTTCTTTGGCTTCTTCATTCCTCAGCATATTCTTAACCTCTCCTTGTCTATTTTGAACCTACCAATTATGCTTCTTATTCACTGTACCTTTTTTTCAAAGAATTATGAAAACATAAGTTTCTAAAATGATTTCATTTTTTTCATTTTGAAAACAAATGGAGTTTTAAGAATGCTAACTAGTGAGTGTTGGAACACCAGTCAGTAGCTATGGTCAGTTGTCAGAACTGATCCACAGCATACTAGGAATGTCAGCTTTCTTATATAAGAGAAGACCACAGAATATTTCAACTAATTTTTTCCCTATACTTAAGCACTCTTATGCTGACTAGTGTCCCCAAAACAGAGTTTTGTCATTGTTATTCTTTTTCTTTTAATCTAAATTGGAAGTGACATAATACAATTCTTCTAAACATCTATTAATTGAGAATTCTGTGTTGGGTGAATCTTTAGAAAAGAACATAATTTGATTTTTGGGTATGGGGTTTTTATATTTTAAATATCTCCTTACACTCTTCCCTAATTTAACACTTTAAAACTGTTCAGGTATCGTCTGCAAAGCTATAATGTACTTGGAGCTCCACGGGCCTTATTTATATTAACCAATCTACTTTTGCTGTATTCATCTACCTAGTAACTTTATGAGCCCAAATTAGTTTACTTTTTAAGACTCATCCTGGCTGCAGTTTTAAGGGTTAACATTTTTACAGAGAAGATGGAAGGGGAATTGTGCTGGGTATCATCATTTATAAGAACTCATAACTGGTAACATTTACCAAGCACTTACTCATTTAACCTTATGAAGTTCATACTATCATTATCATCTTTTTACTGATTATGAACTTAAGAATCAGAGAATGAGAAACATGTCCAAGATTGCACAGTTTGGCTGGAATTTGACCTGAAGTCTCCCTAATCTAAATCCTTCAAACTCACTGTCCTGTAGCAACAGTGGGAGGGCAGCAGCCTTCAGTCTGCTCACCAGCCATTCCTAAACACCTGATGGCTTGGGGAGCCAGGTGGACGCCACGCAGACTGAAGATTGAGAGGTCACACTGTTCATATCATTCACTGTACCATCTTATTTTTTCCCTTTTTCTTGTGAGATCCCACCAAAACTTCTAATAGAAGGCCCACTGAGATGAAAAAGCCACCCGTTTTAAGCTTGCAAATAGGATTTCACTCAGATCTCATGTTCCCAGAAACTGTGAAAGTTTCTCTCAGTAACTTGTTTACTAGCTTCTAAATGTGTGTGCTCCAAAGTGAAGACTCACTCAGATGCATCATCTGAGACTGTGGAATGCCCCACTGGAGTGTGTTGTTGCACATTAGTGACATGATATAGTTATCATACTTTGTTTGACTCCTTTTATAGTAGAGAAATTTACTCATTAATTTCTTGCATTACAATATTGCCTTCTATTTCTGCAGTGCTTTCATCTACATTATCTCCTGTGAGCAGCTCAGCAATACTATGAGGAAGGAAATATTATCCCCATTTTAGAGAAGAAGGTTTTAAAGCTAGAGTGTTGATGTGATTTTTCTAAGGTTATAAAACTAGTAGGTGAAATGCTGTGAACTAGGTCAAGTGATTTTTTACTTCATTGTAGCTCTTGTTACCCACTTGCAAAGAGTGGAGTGTTTTTTGCATTTCCAGCCATGTGTGAAAAATTCCAAACTATAGTCCAAACCCCAAGTCCCAGGCTGTAATCTATGGTATTGCGATAGTGGGACTTGTGCACCTGCATTTTCTAAAAAGTACACTCTTCAGGATTGAGAACTTCCCTGAATAAAACTACTCATTTTGTTTGTTGATCTATTCGTTTCTGTAATTTTAAAATTGGGGTAAAAAACACAGAACATTAAATTTACCAACTTAACCATTTTTAAGTGTTTAGTTTGGAAGTGTTAAGTATATTTACAATGTTGTGTAACAGATTTCTAGAACTTTTTCAGCTCACGAAACTGAAGCTCTAAACCCATTAATTCCCATACTTGTTTCCATTATTTTATTTTGAAGTAATTTCAAACTCATAGGAAATTTGCAAATGTACTACTAAAAAGCTGTTTTCATGCTAAAGTACACACTCAAAGTTAAATTGCAGCATATTTCCTACAAACAAGGACACTTTTTGGCACAGCCACAACATAATTATCCAAGCCAAGAAATTGACATTGAAACATTACTACTGTCAAATACACAGTTTCAGTTCAAACTTCACCAATTATCCTAATACAATAGTATTTTTTGTGGTAATAAGAACTAGTTGAGGATCACATGTTGCATTTAGCTGTGTTTAGTTTGCTTCCATTTGAAACAGTTCTTCACTATTGACTTTCATAACCTTACTCTTACAAAGGCTATATGCCAGTTATTTTCCTCAAATTTGCATTCATTTATTTTTCCTAATTTCCTATAAATGTCAAATGATACATAACTTTGATTTGTCCCATTACTGGTGACGTTACCTTTGACCACAAGATTAAATGGTGTTTGCTAAGTTTCTCCATTATAAAAGCCCATTTTTTAAATGTGTATTTAATAAGTGTTTTCTGGGGAGGTATTTTGAGACAGTGTATGTTTCTCATCAATCTTTTAAATGCTAGTTTTAGTATCTGTTTATGTTTATTGGCTAAAATAATTATGATTATGGGAGTAGCTAAATGTGATTCTGTAGCTTTAAATTTGGTTCTACTTTATTAGCTGGCATTCTACTACAAGGAAAAGATTTCTCCCTGGCCAGTTTGGCTCAGGGGATTGAGTGCCATCTTTCAAACAAAAAGGTTGCAGTTCAATTCCCAGTCAGGGCACATGCCTGGGTTGCAGGCCAGGTCCCCAGTAGGGTGTACACGAAAGGCAACCAAACATTGATGTTTCCCTCTCTTTCTCCCTCCCTTCTCCTTTCTCTAAAAATAGATAAATGAAATTTATCTTAAAAAAAAGATTACACTTCTTTCCATTTATTTGTTTGCTTATTTACATCTCTATGTCTTAGACGCCTGTTTTATTCTACTGGTTATAATCTGTTCATATCATTATTTTTAGATACTTAAATTACCTTAGATTTAGCTGGAAGAAACTCCTTCAAGGTGGCTTCTGAGTAGTTTTGACACATTACATTAGTTTTTGCATCCTTCATTACTTTTTGCACAGGAATATTTTCAGAGTTAGTCTATCATTCCTTGAGTCATTCCTTGCCCTACCTAGTCTTGTAGTCAGCAATTTTCCTGGGAAGCCCTGCTCCTTTCCATGAAGAAGATATTTGGAAACCAAGATCTGGGCTCCTGGTCTATTCATTGCTTTGGGGAGAAGGTGGGTCACAGCTTCAGCCCTTCTCTGCAGACAACTATTTATATCATATTTTATTTTTATCTCTTCATATGCATGGTGAAAATCATGTATTCATGCCAACATTGCCAATTAGAATCAACTACCACAGAATTTACTCTAGTTTTCTTCCTTCCTATATTTGTAACTTTCTTCATGTACAGGGATAACTATTTTAAATATATTTTTATGATAAAATCTATAATATATTTATACTTTATGTATAATATGCTTGTTATACATAAATTCTCTTTGCATGAACCCTTCTCTTGTTATCAGCGCTCCTCACCTCTCCTCCTGCAGACCCATCATCAGCTCTGCCCAGGCTCCAACGCCCTCAGTCGGGACCATCGCACTTCCTTTGCCACGTTAGTGTCCATCTGTTCGGTTCCACATAATGGCTTCAGGAACAAACCTTTCTGGAAGGAAAGAAAGAAAGATAGAAGGAAAGAAAAAGAGATGGTAGCCAGGAAGGGAGAAGGCAGGAAAGAAACTGATCGGTAAACAATATCTTAAGAGCAGGATGTGTTTTTTAAGCCAGATCTTATTGAACCCAGTGACTTTGGTTGATTAGTGGGTCAATGTGTAGTGTGTGAATGTTGAAAGAATGAAGAAAGGAATAAAGAACTTCACTGCATACAATTAAGTCTGAGAAATAATTCACAAATATTAATATTGTCCAAAACATGGTGACAAGTTGTAATTTAAAACAAATTATTTAATTCCAGTACTAAACTAATGCATCACCAGTAACTGTAGGAATTTAAAACTCCAAAAATGGAGTCAAGGTTTATGTAAGCAAGAACACAACATTATCTAATGCTAAGTATGAAGTGGTATAAGTGTGTCTTTAGTGCATATTTGGAGGTAAACTTACTGTGTCTATCCTTTCTCCCTCTTTTCCCTTTTTCTTCACCACTTTTCTCAACTGAATAATCCTAACCTTTATTTTCACAACATATTTTTTTCAAGATAGATCAAAGGTTTGAGCTTTATTCTCCACTTAGTGACTATATGAGATAGCAAGTGCAAAATGTCTCACTTCAGTGCTCAATGACTTCTATATAAAACCTTTAAAATAATCAATTATTATTATTTATTTAGACTGTTCAGTAACTTTTTAAGTGTACATAGTGGGTTTAGTGGTCAATAGTCAGCACTTTTACCAATAGAATTGCTACTCAGTTAAATCGTTACTCTGGTGGCTTCTTATCTGACTTAAGACACTGGGAGATTCCCATGAATTTGACAAGAGTCTACAAAACTTATATTTTGAGACCTGTATTCTCTTTGGATTACATTTTACTTTGGAAGTTGCACATTAGCATGACCTAGGTTTGGAAAATATCTGATGAAATTCAGAAAAAAAACCGTATCAAAATGTACATAATAAAGAGGTATAGAAAGCACACGAGTAACAATGGTGAGGGAATATAGTCACACATGAGAACCCACACCATATGACTTCATTTATGTAATATACAAGTACAGGTACAGCTACTCTGTTGTTGGACACAGCATTGTATAGGCAGGGACTGGGAGGGAACAAGAGGAGGCTTTTTAGAGTGTTTGTGTTTTCCTGATTCTTAGTCTGACAACTTATTGCAAGGGACTGTTCAGTTTGTGAAATTCAACACACTACATTTATAATGCCTACACTTGTGTTTGGTATGCTATCCTCTGCTAGCAAGTTTTAGAAAAAATTATGTCCATCTTCCATAACACAGGAACAAGTCTTCCCTTGGCTATGATCATCTGTTTCTCAAACTTCTATTTCAACTAAGATATAAAAAGCACAGCTAGCTGCTACATCTCTAAAAAAAGAATTTTGATAAGACTCTCACAGAACTTGTGAATCATCCATTAAGAGATGTTTTTTGGGGCCAAGAACTCAATCCAGTCTGAGGTGGATTTGGCAAGGTCATTTGTCATTTTCAAGTCAGCATGGTTTGGCACCTGCATGTCAGCAAAGGCCGCCACTGTTGGAAACGCACTTTTAACAAAGATTGTCGGCTTCTGACCAAGTGGATTATGATACAGCAGAAAAAGATCAGTAAAACTGTTCTGGTTATGTTAATAATCAATACACGTGGCTGATTCAATAGTTCATGATTAATATGACTTGTTGATTTTAATCTTTGAAGACAAACTAGCAATATTGTCTGCTCATACTAACCTACAGGAGTGCATCTTGTATAAATATGTTCAAATTCAGCTTGGACTGAAGTGCTAGATATTCTGCGTGTTTATTTTCAGTGAGGAATTTCTCTCTTTGATGTTTCATGCTTTTTGTGTTGTTGATGGTGGTGGTCACTATTGGTTTAGTTTCTCTTTTTAAAAAAAGATTTTTTTCAGGAATTAGGGATAATGTCCTCATGGACTTAATCATCTTTCATATTAGCTCTCAATACAAAATGACATGCTTAACAGCTACAATGATTTCATCCAATTTTCTCTGGAACAATTTGTGACTGAACCCGTGACTATGTTATGCCTTAAGGGAATGCTAAATATGGTTGATGTTGAACTTTTCTTTCTCTCTGGTGCACATATGTAAAATAAAACTGCACATAAAAAATGGGCAACAGAAGAGCTGTTCATAAAAATAATCAAGGTAGGCATCTGGTTAAGACATGTGCTCAATTGTTTTGTTCAGTTTATTTAGAACTCAACATTTTCAATGTTTCTGTAAGTAATTCTCTAGTCTTTATAAAGCAAATCCGATATGGATTGTATAGCCCTTCAAAAATAACTTACCAGAATAACTTTCAATGGTGAATGTCTTCTAATTCTTAACACGTTTGGTGAATTGTTCTCAGGTTCATTCCCAATTAATGCAAAAGTTTAAAAGATTATCATCATATTCACCCCATTTTCTTAAATTTTATAGATCATATATTTAATTGAATTCATTTTTATTTTTTCATAAATGATTAAAATTTATGAATAAATAGGCATACCATTGAAACTGGGTATCAGTTGTCATTATTTTGTTAGTTCATGCCTTTTCCACCATGGCTTGCTTCCAAAACAGTAACTGCTCGCCAGTAAATGGATTAAAATTTAATAGCTTAAATGCTTGGGAGTTATATCTTGCACGGTGAAGTCCAATTTCAGAGTTGACTAGTAATAATTAATATTACTTATGAACTGAAATAAGAACTTAGCTTTTGAAATCATCATCTTTTCTCTTTATTTGAAATATCTTTCTACCCAGAATAGCTGTGAAATGACACTAGGCACCAATTCAGCCAGTACCACCTCACCGTGAACATATCTAAAGGTGGGACTTGTTCAGGTAGGATCGTGGCCTCATGAATAGTGGGACAAGTAGGGGCATGCTATGTTATCGAAACCAGAGCTGCAACCAGTGGAAGAAAGAATAAGTAAGGCAGACCAGAGTGTTAGAATTATTTCCAAGTATTGCTTTTTAAAAGCAATCTTTACCAAACTGTCTATGTTTCTATTTTCATTTTATTTTGTTTTCATTTCTAAACAGTGAGAAAAACATTTACCTATAAAGATGTACTTTCTCTACCCATTTCCTCCACCCTGTAGCCCCTGCCTCTGGCAAATACTAATCTCTTCTCAGTAGATGAGTGTATATGTTTGGGTTACTTTTGTTTTTAGATTTTGTATATTTAATCACATGGAAAAGTATAAGAATAATTTAGCAAACTTATGTACCAATAAATAATGTAGAAAAATAATGTATATTTTCCTTAGATATTTCATTTTTTTAAGTAAAGACATAAAATCATTACAGGTAGAGCTGACAGTCTGAGCAACAGAACACCCCTGAAGGGATTCACTTACACACGTTTGTGTCTTTCCACAATGCTGGATTTATTAGAGGAGACCTCCCCAATAAGCCAACAGAGCAGCATGCAGGATACACACAGAGAAGGGGAGCTTATGCAATAGAAGTCAGCAGGGTGAATGTCCAGTGCAAAGTCCCGTTCACTTGTGGTGTCTGCAGGTGGAGAGGCAGGTTTTGGTAACAAGCCAGAAGGTTGCAGTGACAGCAGCCATCCAGTGTCATGGGAGTCTGGCAGAGCTCAGGACATGACCCACGGTACAGCCAAGCTCCAGCGCCAGGTGGTTGGAACTCTGAGTTCTTATAGTCCAACAGGGGCAGATGTCTCACTCTTATGGTGTCCAGAAAGAGTCCTTATCCAAGTGTCCAGACTTGTGGTTTTGGTCATAGGCCCCTCCTAAGGGTATTGCAATTACACCCCATTACCTCAGTCTTAACATAGCACTTGACGTAACTGTCATGGTTGACAGCGACTCCATACTGGATTGTCAAAAGTGTCTAAGAAGTTCACTCTGCTCTTTCTTTATACGGTTGAAAACTTTTGCATGTCTCAGCTACTTCCTTTCCCTTCTTTCCCTTCCAGAGTTTACCACAACCTAGAGTCATGTGTACCAATCCCATGCTTGCTTTTGTTATTGTATGTTTCTAACCTTTAATCAGCATTAATCCTATCATTCTGAAATTTGCTATTTCATCCATTACTATGTTTGTTGATATATGTATCTTCTGTTCAAGTAACTTAACTGCTGCGTACAATTCTACTGTATGAATATGCTAAGCTCACTTTTCCTACTGATAAACTTATATCCAGAGGGCATATACATGTTTGCTTATGTCTAAAATATATGCTCAGTATGAGCAGGGGCTTTGTTTTGTTCATTACTATATTGACAGTGTTTAGAATCGCACCTGGGATTCAATAATCATTTGTTCTGTGAGCGAACAAATACATGAATAAACATGTACATTTCATCCAATATTTTGCCATTGAGAAATATATCAGTCTAAAATCTGGCAGGAAATAGATACTGTGCTCAAGCTAAAACATTTGTGAAAGCGTTTTATAAAGGGACTATTTACAAAGAAATGAGCAAAGTGTGGGAAACCCTTTAGAGTGACTTCACAATTTTAGGGCTAATTACCAAACTGAGTCCTAAAGGGAAAAGAGATGGGAGTCATAACTGGAGACTAAGTAGGAAGAGCTCATGGTTAGGTTAAGATCGCTGTCTTAGATGTGACCTTACATAGAGGCAGCTTGATAAGAAGCAGGCCAGGGTTGCGGGGGAAGATTGCAGGGGAATCTTCCTCTCTCATGTTCTTCAGATTTCACACTTTCGCTCCTCTGCAGATCTACACGACGGGAAGTCAGGGCCCACGGAGCTCACCGCCCACATCCATTCAGTCCAGCCTCCAGGAGCACGGCTGGGGCTAACAGAGGCTTTCCGGTTCCAGCAGAGTGCTCCAGTGAACTTCCTTACGCGGGTTTACTTATACATTTCATTTAGAATGTCTTTAGGGTAAACATTGAGCAATGACCTTCTTGGATGAGAATTTTGTTCAACTATACCAAACTACAAAATAGCCCTCTGCCTGAAAACTGTGATACGGTCTCACTGAAATCGAGGTAAGCAGGCATGATGGTTCTCAAGATGTGAGGAAATAGAAAGCACACGATACTGCCTATGAAGTATTTAAGCCTGAAGTGTTAAATCTCAACCTAAAAAAGCTGAAAGATCTAATGATCAGTTTACAAGAATGCATGGGAGAGGGGAACAAATGACCCAATTTTTCTAGCAAACCCACTACCTGGGGATAAAAAAGAAGGAAAGGTAATTCCATTTGGATTTAATTGAAACCTATAACAATAATATAATTATTAAAACAATATTAATATGGCCTGGGAATTAACGGTTTGCTTTTTTAAGTTGGTGATAGTGTCAGGGATATGTGTAAAAATGCCCATCTTAGTAAGAAGCAGATAGAAAAATATTTAACAGATAAAATAACAAAATTTGTGAGATTGTCTTTAAAATAATCCAGCAAACAAACAACCCTAAACTGGGGGGCTTGGAGTGGCAGAAGGTAGCTGATATAATTTGGCAAAATGATAGTAACCATGGAAGTTGAGTAATGTATACACAGAGGTTAATAATATTATTATCTCTACTTTTGTGTATTTGATAATTTCCATAACATTTTTTAAAGAAAAGATTAATACAAATGTCTTTGAAAATAATTAGGCTGACTTATTCTCACATTGGTAGAATATGAGGGTTCTCATTGTCCTATATCCTCCCCTTGCTTATTACCTTCAGGTATGTATTTTAGTGAATTTGCTATATATCTAGTACTATTTCATCTTTCCTTCAATTTTATTTCCCTGGACAATAATGAGGCTAAACAAATATTCACGTGTTTACTGGTCATTCAGGTTTTCTCTACATGAAATGTTTATATGTTACAATTTTTATTTGAGTTTTTCTTAATGATATTGAGTTGCTTATTGTACATTTTGTGTATTGCTTGGCAGTTATATTGATTGCATATACCTATGTTTATTTGGTACTGGCTTATTTACTTTATTAAGGTTGTCTTTTATGGATCATTTTTTTTTTAAAAATCACATTTTCTACATTTTCCAAGAAAAAATCTCTATAATGTATTTTCTGCTTTTTTTCAAATAATTTACAGGTTTTTTTCCTGTATTATATTTTATATAAAATTTCAGATGGAAATCTAAATTGTTTTCCCAAACTGACTATTCAGAATCTGATTGACAGAATTATTCTTGAGTTCCTTACTGATTTGCAATATGACTTTTTCCACATACAAATTTCCAGATCATGTATAGGTTTGGTTCTGTTGAGATATTTGTTTCATTGAGATATTTGTGCATCTTTCTGAAGTTACCATACACTGAATTACTACAGCTTTACAATAAACCTTAATATATGCTTATGTAGATTCCCTGGATAATTTTAAAAAATTGTATTTTGTATTCTTGGCTCTTTTCTTTCCTGCAAACTTTAGGATCAAATTGTCGGATTCCATAAAACAGCTGCTGGTTTTCTGATTGGACTTGTATTGAGTTTATAGATTAATTTGTGAAAATTTGCCAATTGTATAACGTTGAATCTTCCAATCCACATTCAGACATATATATTTCTTTATATATTCAAGCTTCCATTATGACTTCAGTAAAGATTTATAACTTTGTCCATAAAAACTTTTCTATTTTTCCAGATTTTTAAAAAAATTACTTGCATTTCTATTGCTAGTGTTAAATGTTAATTTCACAGAGTATTTTACTTGTTTATTGTATGTATGTAAGAACATTATGAATTTTGCATTCTCATCATGTTGTCATCAATTTTGTTAAAATATCTTAACTCTTTTTTTATTGTGTCATAATGTATTTTCTAGGTAATTTGGATCACACTTTCTTGTTTATTCTCATGTCTAGTAACTTTTCAAAAGTATTTACTGAATACTAGATACTGTTGATAATATACTAAAAGTCTGGATTTGGTTTTTACCTCCTTGCCACCTGGGTTGTTGTTGTTTGTTTGCAATGTTGCCTAAACTAAATCCATAATTTGTATTTCCCAGTAATGTAAGGCCATATATCTGTGCTCAAATTTTTGTTTGGTTTTATAAAATGAGCCATGGTTTCTGTGTCAGCATAGCTTAGATATCATCTAAAGACAGGTCAGAGTTTGTACTTGAAAACTTTAAGCTTCAAACCTTGGTAATTGAATTTGTGGATTTAAGGGTGCATTCAATTTGCCTCTCACTTTATGTTCTGTCAGGCTCTCTCTGGACTCTTCTGAGTGTTTTTCAGTCCCATCAGTCCTGTGGAGCATATATGTGGTGGTGCATGTCCACTGGCCACTTGTGTACATTTCATTTTCATAGTTTTTGGTGGATACTGAATATGTGGTGAATTTATTTTGTCCTCTATGGCTGTCTCACCTCCCAGAATTCTCTGTAAAGTCCCAGTTAGTGTGCTGGCTCTCCCTGTGTCCTCGCACTTTGACACTTTGACGACAGTTAAATCAAATGGGTCTCTTCCAGCAGTGGTGGCAAATTTGCTGGTTTTCAGGGCTTGCACACATTGGTTGAAGTACCATGATGACAGAACTCGGGCTGCGGATAGGAGGAAAGGGAAGCAGCCATGTGCAAGAATATCACACACCTTCACTATTCCTACTCAAAGTTCATTAATGAATGTGGTTTGCATGAAAACACACTTCTCAGTTTGTTGAAACTCCTGATTAAATTCCAGAGTGGTAATGAAATTGTTGACTTTAAACATTTTGCCCCCTGTTATAGTTGCTTTTTAACAAATGGATTTGTCAACATTCCTACTCCATCATGCAGGAAGTCAGAGCTTTATTTTAATTTTGTATGCTCTGTGATTTATAGGACGATTGAATTTGCCGGGTGATCATGCTCCTTTTGTTCATTCACAAGTGTTGTTGATGTCTCTGAGCCTTTCTTCTGAGCCCCTGAACCAGCAGGACGTTTCATTTTCCCCTCAATTGTTTGTCTTTCCGATGTGCTTCTGACCTAGACTTGCTCTTTCTCGGTCAAGCCAGGGTCTTCTTTTAGATCAATCAAATTTGATTTCTATATTTATCAGTTTATAATGGAGCTGAGGTATTGCTCAGAAGATTACTTTGTCTTAAGTTTCATCCACCATGCTAATAAATTCACAATTCTCAGCTCACAGCTCTACCTCTGCCACAGCTGTCCCACGTATTTATGTGGCCTTGCTTTTAATGTACAGATATATAGTGAACAAACATGGGTTAGTTGTTGGTGACATATTTATTGAGCTAGCTATAATAGGTTCCCTTGCCCCCCATTCCTCCCACCCCCGTGCTTTGGACTTCTCTCTTGATACTAGCACATAATTTACTGTTATTTTAGACTCTAGTTCTGTATTACAATATTTTTTTTTCTTTTCATGAACAAATGATTCCTATATAAAATTTTGGGTTGTAATAACTTCACAAGAGAGTACCTCAGATGATTATTAAGTAATAAGTGACAAGGCAAATGATTGTGAAGTTCTTATGTGATAATAAATGTCTGTCACCCTGATGCTAGTTTCAGTGATCTAGAGGGATAATTGGAAAAGAGCTATAGCTATTACTCTTTGACTACTTACTATATTCCAGATGCGATGGTTTAGTTGCATTGTTTTAAATGGATAGTTTAATGTAGTGCTCACAATAAAAGTGTAAAGTAGGTTCTGTTAATATTCATATTTTCAAAGTTAAGAAATTAAGGGATGGGACATGGTTTGGAAATCGTACTGAAGAGACCAGTATGGCAGAGTCACTGATCAGATCAGATATGAGCTCCTTACAGCCAGGCTGGGCTGACTTTCTCAGTTGTCATAGAACTAGCGTTGCTGAAGGGGAATGTCAAGGAAGGGTGCATCAGTGTTTCATTTAGCAGGGAATGGCAGAAATTTCAAATAACAGCTTAAGGAAGGGATTCTTTCCTTCACAAACCAATAAATCAGGGACTGGACAAGCCCAGACCACATATATCTTTCCCATCATGTGCCCATGCCCTTTTTATCTCCTTTCTTTGCCTGTGGATTTTGGCCTCATGACCACAAGCTGGATGCTAAGCCTTCAGACATCACACCAGCATTCCAAAGAGGCAGGAGGAAAGGCAGTAAAGGTCCAGGGGTCAAAGAGACAGGCTTGTGCCTTTTACGAAGTTTTTCTTGATTTCATCTCCTGTACACACTGGTTAGTAATACCACTGATATTAGGTTCCTTCTGATGTGATACAACATAAAGTGTTCACTCTCAAAATTATGTTATATTTTATAATGCGGAGGACAGATATAACAGTGAGGTTGCCCCGATGCCATACAATGCCAAAGTGTACACACTTTAAGCAGAGGCAGCACAAGTACACACTGCACCTGTAACAAAGAGAGATATATCTACGCAAGGTGGCACACTGGGCACGGGCTGTGGGGGCTCTTATCTCTTAGTAAGGAAGGGCTCCAGGTGCAAAGCTCATTCTTAGGTGGCTGATTGGGCTTAGAAAGCTTATGCACATGAGACTGCCTTTCTGGATACTTTATATACTTCTTTAATTGTTATTTTACATTTTTTATGTTCTTAAGTATGATTGGCAATTTTCTCATTCTTGTCTTTTGTCATTTCCCACAAAATGTTCTTACTTATCTTTTGTTACTGTCACCCACTGGGGAAGGTAGATTAGCTATATTCTTCTCTGTCTTCACTTTGATTGCTGGAACAATGTATGTTCAGTAATAGTCACAGTTGTGTTAATAATATTTAGTTGTAATGCTGAGAAAGCAGCCCTAGGCTTCAGTTGTTCCATCTGTATTAGGAAGAATTTAGGATGGATGATCACCAATGACCCCTTCAAATCGAAGTTTCTATTATGCTTTCTTTCACTTTCCAAGTGAGGGAACTTGATAATATAAAAAGATTAACACTCAAAGATAGTGTTAAAGAAAGACAAACACCATATGATTTCACTCATATGTGTAATCTAATGAACAAACTGAATTAACAAGTGCAATGGACACAGACTCATAGACAGAGAGCAGGAGGACAACACTGAATGGGGGCTAGGGGGTGGAGGGATCAAGCACAAAAGATAAAGGACTCATTGACTTGGACAAGAATGTGGTGATTGCAGTGGGGGAGAGGTGTAAGGGGGATAAACTGCAATGGAAAAATACAATAAAAAAAGAAAGGAAAATATTGACATCTCTTAATATCTTTGCCTGAGAAAAGAAAACTTTTAAGATTTACTTTTCCAAGTTACAACAAAATTCTGTTGGGACAAAAACCCCGGATGTAGACATTTTAGACTAGCTTACTTCCAAGAAGTCACTCACATTACTGAAGCTCTGCATTCACACACAAAGTTGGAAAGGTAGAACTACTTTTCCTTTTGGGAGGAGTGAATTTAAAGGGGAAAATGGAGACAGCTGAACTTGAACAACAATAAAAAAAGTAAAAAAAAATAGCAAAACTTTAAAACATTTAAAAACATAGACAACAAAATGGAGACAAAAAGAAGGGCCTATTAAGTTGTGATAATGTTACAGAACAAAGAGGGGGGGGCAAGGGCAATATACTATTACCCTAAAAGAACCCCCCAGGTTCATTATGTCCGCTGCCAGAGGAAAGACATCTCTCAATGCCAGAGATTCGTGAAAAGGAAATGTGTATTTAATGCTATACAAACTTAAAGTAGTGACCTAATATCTTCATCAAAATCCCAAAGTCTCTTAAAATACCCACAAACACACACAGTCCTTCCTTCCCCCTTTGCCCAGTCTGGGGTACCGTATCTCAGGAAAAGAAATAGAAGTCCATGGCTCAGGCAGCCCCCAGTTCTTCCCAGTAATCCGTCTCAGCTGGTAGGCCTCCCTCGGTTTCCAGCACCATCAGCTGTGTTGCCGGGATCACTGATAAAGCTCGGTAGTGGTTCCCCCTTCTAAAGCTGTGGGGGTCCCCACTCTGGCAAAGCCACATGATTCTCCCTCCAAATGGCTGCCGTGTTTGGGTTTAAATCCCTGCACCAATCTTCCTCTGCAGCCCCATTTCCGACTCCTCCTACAATCAGTTACACCTGCCAGCAGTCATATTCTTCCAGCTTTATTGGGCTGCCATCATGAGTCTGGGCAGGTGCGGATGTCATGGAGCCAATCTTCTCCAAGCTCCCATGCTGGTGCTGTAACTTGGGGGACCTTCCCCCCAGTTATGTATTGGGGGGAAGTTATTTCCATTCCCCTGGCTCAGAGCATGGCCGCAGCTATTTAACATATTTATGTAACCAGTTAACGGTTATAGATATGTTAAATGACCATGCCAGAGGTTAGCTGCAAAGCTGTTGCTATACAAAACAGCTCTCAGTGGCCCTGCTCCATTTGTTCCTTCCCCTAACCTACACCTGGGGTGAGGGGGTGGGGGATAAGGACATCCTAATATTTCCTGAACACCTTGAGTTCTGGACCCCATTCCAAATCCCTATTTGGGGTCCCCCTCTTGGCTGCACCCTGTTACAATAATGTCAGACTTCTTCAATGCCTTTAACAGTAAAATACACACGGATTTTGAATAAATCTGCTTGAGCAGCATCACCTATGAGCTCTCTGACAAATGCTTGTGGGAGAGATTCTCATCCACAATGTCTTCGCCTGCACTGAGATGATGATTAATAAAACACTGCTGGGCTGGAGATGTGTAAAGAGTGGATGACAGCAGGATTCCCAAGTTTTTGAATTGGAATTGAAGAAGTTCAAGCAGGGAGAACAGAACAAATGCTTTAAGGATTAACAGAATTGCAGTTTTAAGCAGTGCTCCCTAGACACCGATTGCTGGGAAACCATGAAGAATAGGGTCGTTCTCTTTGATCAGTGCTTCAGGTTGACTAAGTCTTATGTTGCAGACCCATGACTAACAGTAGGCTAAGTGGATATATTAGATTCACATGGATTTAAACATATAACCAAAAATATGAGTAATTTAAACAGTGCTCACCTGATGTCTTCTTTTGAACTATCTGAAGAAAATCTTTGCTTAATCAATTGCAAGATAAATACAAATTCCTGAGACTACTCAAAAAATTTGTTATTATTAGATAAACAATTTTAAATAAATAGTTACAAAGCTAGCCATTACAAGTCATTCTTTCACACATAGTGTAATAAGTTTCTCAATGTTTTTAATCCAGGAAACCCTCTATTAACTGATATGTCTTATAATTTTGAACTATTAAATAATATTTTTATGATTTAGATTCCTATTTCATTGAGAATATGTTTCTCCATCATTTGCCTTAATTGGCAGTAATTTTTTTATCTTGAAAATATAAAGTAAGATTTATCACATGGCTTAACATGTACCATACGCTAGAGCAAGTATTGACACTTCATTTTTATTTAATATAAAAAACCATTTGATTAAATATGTCCTGTATTTATTCCCATTTATATATTTGAAGAAAGTGAGGATAAGAGAGCATAACTAGTAGTAAATGCTAAAACTAGGTCTTAACTGATATCTCTATTTCCCAGATTAATCGTCTTCTAATATTTCTTGTAATGTACAAAAGCTCCCAAACCATATGCATCACCAAGCCCAAGAACTTGATGAGTCATTTACTTTTGTCCACTTTATAAATTTGCAATGCAAAAGATTTTAATGATTGACCAATCAACATGAATTTAGTGAGTTTTAACTAATTTGAGCATCTCTAATATAGTCCATGGTTGAGTCCACAATATTGATCTCACCCCAGCTGATAATATGGACAAATCACATTAATTTTAGTCCTCTTGCCTGAGCAGTGAAAGTTGGGTGGGTTAGCCACCTTAGAGAAAGATGTGAATACAGAGATCATGAGGCCATTCTACTCTCTCGTGAGCAACTAGCCTTAGAGTGAGGCCAGCAGTGTATCGGAAAAAATGTGTGACTCATTTATCACATTTTAAGCCTCTGGATCTACTGACTCTAACTCCAGTTCTACTTAAAAGTCTTCGTGAATTTATACTTTTAATATTTTTAAGCCAGTTTCAGTAAGCCTTCCTATTTTTTACATACAAAAAGTATTAGTGAGAACTCAGGTTTGATATATATCGTAGGATAAAATTAGAATGAATTTGAAAACCAGGCGAAAGTGTACAACTTGTTCTTTAAGAAAATAAAGAACTGTTCTCAGTTTTAAAAGTGATGATGGCATGACGCAAGATGTTAATACTAGTGGCATGATGGTGTTTTGCAGCACAGACCCCTTGGTGGAGTGAGGTGGGACTTCGGTCTAAGGTTAAATGTATAAAGTGAATAGAGCTTGCTTTTGAGAGAAGACAGAGGATGAACCCAAGATGTGGTTTAAAAACAATTATTCATTTATTAGCTAGATTCTTGAGATAAAGAAGAAGAAGTAAATGACAAAGATGGACATGAGCTTTTTGGTTTAAATTATTATCATTTATGTAGGGTCTTTCTATGTGTCTATTATTCTAAGTTTTTACATATGTTCACTCACTTTATTACCAAACAGTCTTAAGTGATACTGATTATTATTTCCTTTTTAGATGGAAAAACAGTAGCTTGCCCAAGGCCATGTAGCGAGGGAATGGCAGAGCTAGATTTAAAATCCATGTAGATAAATTTCAAGTGTGGAGCTTTGGGAGGAAGACTGTGTTATTAAGAAAATAAAATGCCTGGAATATATTAGGTTTGAGATGATGGTGAAACTCTTATATATTTAGGGCCAGATTTGAAGCGAATGAATGGTTAAGGCAATAAATGATCTGAGAACTTTAGATTTTACAACAGTGAATTATAAAAGTAGTAGCCTATAAATATCAAATAAATTTCCAGAGCACTTTTTCAAGACTATTCTTAGCAAGAATTCAAGTGACTTACTGAATTAATATACCTTTAATTTACACTAGCAAAATAAAGAATACAAATGAAAATATCAAAAAGAAAAAAAATTGGCAGTGGCATTGCTCTTATTTTGATGGTAATGAAAAAGAGTATTTCAAACAGGAACAGGCTTATTGTATGATTAACTTTTGCCAGTTTATCTCACTATTATTTTATTTTTCCATCCAGCTTGGTAGAAATACTAAACCTTAGGATGTAGCCGTGTTTTATATATACTGAAACAGCTCTCATTTTTCTTCTCACAATTTAGATTAGAAGTTGATCTATCATACTGCAAATGATTCTCTTTTCTTTAAAGATGACAATGCTTTTTCTAACTTTTTTTTAGATAATCACTTGGAAAAGTTGGGAAGTGTTCAGGTGTGTGATGTATTGTGCTTCCTCTGTGTGTTTTAGTCGCAGGTGTACTGGGTGACTCCAGTAGAAAGGAGAAGGAAGTGCCCACAACCTTATGGGTTAGGAAAAATGTCTCGAGCTATGAAAAGAAAAATCATCAGTTCTTACTCTACCAGGTGGAGACCTCTGAGAGTCTTCTTTTAGACTAGCAAGTTTATCAATATATTATTAATTCAAATTTGAGTTTCACCTGATTTAATCCAAGTATGAGATGGAAACCTAAGTAACCTGAGGTTTGATTTAGTGGAAAAATAGAAGAAAGAAGGCAAAATAAGGAATAAGAAGTAAATCTTTTTCTGTTGTGGACCCATAATCTACATTGGCTGCCATTATGATTTTAGGACCTATTTTTGCATTTGCATACACACAAATAATATAAATATAAAGTAATAAAATGTATTAAATGAAATTTATACAGGGCACATTATAAAGTGTATCTGACCCATGAGGAATGTATGATCTTAAGACTAATGATCTGTTTAGACCAAGTACAATAGTTTCAAGATGGAGTCTTTAGAGCATGTTTCATTTGCAACAAGTCATTTCAGAAAAATGCAAAGCTATTGAGCTTATGCATGTTTCTAAAATATTTAAACTATTAGAAGATTGTTGTACAAATCTAGTAAGTTCACATAATATCACCAACCAATATTTGATTATTATATTTCCATCTTTATATTAATTTAAAATAAGTAACTAAATAAAAAAAGGAATATATTATACAAAATATTATTCTTTTTCTTACATCACCCTTTTTTCCCCAAATTGAAGTAGGGGTATTCCATTTTACCTGGAACTAAGTTGAAAAGAACTCCAATCATTCATTTGAATCAGATATCAATTTTAAGTTAATATTTATGTGTTTTAGGAAAGGATGAATCATAAACCTCATCCTCTCTATAACAAAACTAATACAAAAAGATTATTTTTATCTGAACATAAAAACATATATGAGGAGATGATTTTAAATGACACACCAGCAGCCCAGTTAAGTTGTGAAAAATAAAGTTGTAACATCTAATATTTGTTTAAAATCTTTAAGAGTATGTTTGGATGCAAAAAGAATTATGTCCTTGTTCAATGTTTTCTGAATGTTGATACTCTTGGCTCTGCAGCATCCAGCAGAGTGTTTTATGCAAAAAGGGTCCTAATGAATGTATGTTAGAGAATGAATAAAAATACTTTTAGTGGAGAGAATATGACTTAGGTCATGTTTCTTTCCTTCCCATCCCCACTATCTGAAAATGTAGCCAGCAGCAATTCAATTTGTATTTTATCTGAGGTTATGCACTGCTATACATCCACTCCGGATGAGGAGGGTGCAGCAAAGGGGTTACTGAGGCAGAATTGAGAGTAATCAAGTTTCCGTTTCCGTCCTTCCATTCCGCCCAAAGGGAAAGATGACACCTGCTTTTGCAGCTTCAAAGTGTTGAAATCCTTCCTGCTTTCCTGTGGTTACTATGCATGTTCTCTGGTGGATTAAATGAGGGGAATACATTATAGTTTTAAACTTTGATGCCCCATTAGGATGAATATGCACCTAATGAGCTGAAAAATTACCGATGCTGCCTCCTCCCACCCCTTCCCCCACTGTCACGAGGAACTAGCTAATCAGGTTGGGAGTGTGTCTTCTGTGTTCTTAAACCACTGACTATGAAATTTGGCCAAGGATCATTTTCAAGCTCGTGTTTAGTATATTAACAATATAAGCAATAAGCAATGCTTCAATTAATTGGAAAGAAAGAACAGTTTGTCTTTTAATAATGAATGCAGTAGTCTCATGCAATTTGTATGTAAACAGGATAGTTATAAACAGTGTATATTGTTCATAGGCCAAAGGTGCTCCTTCCTGTCAGCACTTTGTCGCTCTAGGAAATATCCTTCACATATCTTCCTCACCAAAACATGTAGAATATTTTGAAAAACAAACAATTTTTGTCACCTCAGTAACTCTCGTTTATTTAAAAAGCTGTAATACAGCATTTAAGGTGCTCTGAATTTAAAACCTGTCCTTCCTGCTTAGGTCAGGCAATATAAGAAGGAAGCTTTTTCGGGGGACCCACCAGGAGCTGCAGCCAATATTATGGCAGTGTTATTCACTGATAATCCTACCTGCCAAGTGGGGCACAGCTAGCTGTATTCACACTGTGATCTATGACCGTGGGCATGAAGCTCAATTTTTCCTGGAAGAAATCTTCTAACCAACAATTGACAGAGCAAAACACAGAAGGGAACACATGAAAAATATAATAAATATACTTTAAAATAAATTTTTAAATGAGGACTTCATAATGTTTATTCAAAGCAAAAGTTCAGCTTCTTTGTAAAGGCATCATTGCAGGAAACATTATATTACCATTAATTTTGAGAAAAGTTTGCTCAGAGATCTCTTGCTCTGAATCAAAGTTGTATTTTTCTTACTTACTGTTTTTTTGCATAGTTAAAAAATAAATGCAAATATATTAGTTTATCTATATTATTAATTAAAGTATGCATGTGTTTAAAATGCATGATAAATACTGAAATAATTGTGCCCTCACCTCGTGTATAGTTTTATTCTTATTGAAGAATATTAATTTACTGATCTCAAAGAGATAAATTAAAACAGATAATAGTTTTTTATAATACTGTTAAACTTCTGGTAAGTGTCACAGCAGAAAGCAAATTCTTAATCTAGTGGTAAGAGCTCATACTCCTTTAAGAAAAAACACAAACATGTTACTGCTTATAGATGTATGTAAGATTCTGCATGTGAACGATGATATTAGAGCATGCAAAATAATGTGCTATATTGATATAATTTTCAAGTCAATATTTTCCAAGGCTTTTGAGTAATTACAACAAAAAGACCAGACCCCACAATGCATTTTCAGTTAGAATTAATAAATAAGTTGAAGCTCATTGATTTCTTAAACCCAAATTTTTGTATTGATGTTTTGTAAAATTAAGCTTCAAATCACCAAAAATTAATGTAGATATTTATTTAGCCAAAATTCAATATTTCCTGGACTTATGAAAACAAAACAAAATGAATATAGTTTCAATTCAAATATGTTTCTTATTTTTTATAATCTTGGAACATTATTCCTTATAAAATATTTAGAATCCATTGGAAATTATTCATACTTTCTACACTTAAGCTTAATATAATTGTCCAGCAATACAATAGCCTGGTGCTCTGTTACTTAATAGAGGTTATCATCATTGTACTGCTTCCTCAAAAATTTTTCATTTCTTGCCTACAGAGTTCTGGAATCACTATGGTTAAAATGCAGAGAAAACTTTTCCTCTTGCCAATAATTCCAACTATTAACAATTTAGACACTATTTTAGTTGTCAGTAATGTCAAAATAAATAAAAAATAATTAATGATATGATTAGGTCACTTAAAACATTTTTAAAAAGGTCTTTTCTTGAGTTCTTTCCAGGTTGCTCAGTTGGTTGGAGCATCATCCCATGAGCATACACCAAAAAGTTGCAGGTTTGATTCCTAGTCAAAGCACAAATGGAAGGCAACTGATCTATGATTCTCTCTCATATCAATGTTTCTCTCTCTATTTCTCTCCCTTCCTCTCTCTCTAAAATCAATAAACATGTCCTCAGGAAAGGATTTTTAAAAAGGTATTTTCTTGAGAATTTTTTTATTTATTCTTGGCTGTTAAAAATTTTTATAATTACAAGATGGTATCATTAAATCAATATCTTTTTATTGTATAGGAATATTATATTTGAAGCTTAAAGCACATACTGTCTTTTAAAAAATCTAGACACATTTAACTTTGCATGCAACACACAGGAGATTTTGCATATTTATGTGGATGCAATATTTGTTTTCAAATTCCTTTTTATGACAATACATATATTTGACAGAAAACAGATATTAATAGACATGAAAAACATGTTCACAGATGTATGAATATGTTCCAAAAGACTTGACAAATTTATGAATGATAGATCCGTATGAGTTGTCAAGAAACAGCTATCTATGTTGTAGAAAGTAATGGCCCTCTTCTAGAAAATATTTTTTAATGTGTATGAACATAGTTTACATTTATTACTGGATTTTAAAGAATATTTCCTCAATTATAGATAGTATTGCCTATGATCCATAGCTATAATAAATTATATCTACACTCTTGTATATCATTTTTTGTTAGCTCTTTGATTATTTTTATTCTCAATCCCAACCTTTATAAGAAAAATGTTGGCCTATATGTCATTTGTGGGAGATCAACATTACTGTCGATTCAGAAAGCCACTTAAAAGGAGGAAGCTCCAGTCTTGGCAACCATTTTATGTTAAACTTGTTAAAGCCATTAAGGCATGTGTGAAAGATTTTAGAATCTGTAACAGTACACCAGTATGCCTGTGCTTGTCAGAGTAGTACTTTATTCCAAGTTCAATTGATTTAGGATGTACAGAAAATCCTCTTATATGCTATTATCATCTGTCATGTTTCAGTAATTGTTTCCATTTACTTAAATACCTACAGCGGAGGCCAGGGAGACAGTGTCCCTTCCGAAGCTCTCTCATTGAAAAAATATTAGGAAAACACCAACTATGAGCTGTAGGCAAATTACACAAACTCTAAGCATGGGAACATGTTGTATTTTATACAAGTATATAAAAAAAGTCACTGCAGTCTGCAGTGCTTCATTGCAAAAGCATGCATAAATACAGATGTTAGAGACTGAATACTTGCTCTATATCAGAGGGAAACACAGCAGAAGAGAAAGAATAGATTTCATATAATTGTCTTTCCCCTTTGAATTTTATTCATGTTTCATGTGTGTAACTACATTTATGATATCTAAAATGCATGTATGACCAACATATTATATGCAGAGTGAAATGAGAACATGGAATATCAGCTATAAATATAACAAGCTTTATTTAATATTGTTCGTATAACAATGCATTTGCATGTTTCCTATATAATAGGAGAACCTTCTAGTGATTCTTAACAATCTCACATAATATCACAAGTGGCACTGGTCTTCTCTCTGGTGTCGTTTGGTGAAGAAAAAATGATGTCCAACGGGGATTAGAATCCAGGATTTTTAAAGTCTGAAAAGTGAGTTCAATTGCAGGCAGGGCCTCACACATCCCAGTTAATTTGTAATGATTCGGCTAAGTGCTGACGTGGAAAAAAGCCTTCAGTGACCACCAGCACTCTTTTTTCCCCAATGACTCTCTAAAACTCATCTCATCCACCACAGCACAAGGCTAGAAGCTAAAAAAAATGAATACGCCAGTAATTTCTTTTTGACAATGATTTGACACCCGGCTGATGGAAGTAGCTAACAGTATGACCTCCAGACTGTTAGTTCTTCTAAAAGAGATTCACTTGAAACACCCATGGGGTTATGGATTCCTGCTAATAGCAGCAAATAGAATGGATGATAAAATTATGGCAGGGAAAAATGCTTTCTCAATTAATTTCTCATCAGGTTAAGGCCATTATCATTGGATGTCATCTGGCAAAAATGTGAGGAAACTCTCTAGAACCTCTGAAAGTTCCTCTTGGTTAGAACAATGTACAAAAGCCGATAATAGCAAATCAGGCTTTTAGAACTGTTTACCTTCCAATAAAACTTTTATAATATTGATCGACAAGCAATGTCAACTGAGTTTGGGTTAAAAGTTATACATGTGGAAGAGATAGAAACATGCACTTGTGAATGGGGTAGACTAATAATGAAAGTTTAAAAAAACTCATATGATACATTAAGTTACTGGCTAAAGGAGACATACAAATATAGTGCAGCATTGTATTCTTATATGGGTTTCTTATGGCTTTAGGTAGTTCCCGGGTGAACGAATATAAACAGAGAAAGAATATCCTTTATATTAGGTCATCTTCATTTCCACAAACTGCTTGTACAAGCAGTATTATTCATCACAACACTTTAGTTCCATGAGTGTTTATTAAATCATAATAAAAATGTAATGTGAACAAATGGATTTTTCTCAACATTATGTGGGCAAATGAGAGCTATTATGAATAGGTGAGATTGTTTTACATGCATAAAATATAAAGGGCGGCTGATTAAGAAACTAAGTAAAAACTTTAGGTATACTATAGTCCTCCCTTATCTGCAGAAGATACTTTCCAAGACCTCCCAATGCCTGACCCTGTGGATAGTACTGACCCCTATATATACTATTTTTCCTATATATTTATATCTATGATAAGGTTTAACTCATAACTTGTGTACAGTAAGAGATTAACAATAACAACTAATAATAAACTAGAACAATGGTAATCATATCCTGAAATAAAAGTTATGTGAATGGCTTTGGGGCAATTATTAAGTAAAATAAGAGCTATTTGAACACAAGTGCTACAGTACTGTGACAGTTGGTCTGGTAAGCACGTTGGCTACTAAGTGACTCAGGAACATGAATATGCTGGGGAAATATGCTGAGATGATTCACATACCAGGCAGGACAGCATGAGGTTCCATCACTCTACTCAGAGTGGCAAAAATGTTAAAATTTATAAGTTGTTTAACTCTGGATTTTCTGATTTACTGTTTTTGGGCCACAGTTGATCTCTGGTAACTGGAGCCTTGAAAAGTGAAACCACGTACAAGGGGGGAGACTATGCACATTGTGTTTTATCTAAGTGGTAAGTTTTGTGTTTCAGCAAAAACAGAGCTTGCTAATTTCTAAATCACAGATCTCTTCTTAATCAACAGCATCAGTTTTTGTCACGACTCCTTGTTTGTATAATATGAATATTATGTTAGTACTGAATAATAATGAAAATTGCATTTGTAGATGTCTTAAATATCTTAGTTAAGAAATGGTTTAAATAAACCTAGTTAAGAAATGATTTAAATATTTAAATATTTTTGTATGTGTCAAGATTTCATCTCAAATTCAAGAAATACAAGGTCTGTCTGGACAAAGTCTAGCCCTTGTTAATATGACTCAAACTGTTTGCACTGACATCGATGTAACCTGGCAGCCAAGGAGAGTGGACTGGAGTGTGCATGTGTGAACAATGACAACTTCACTGTACTAGTCAGTGGGGGCGGTAGACACCATTGAGTGAGCATGTGTACTATTTATTGCATTCAAAATGACTGAGTGAGTAGAGCAATAAATCTTCATCCGATTTTGTATGACATTTAAACATTTCTCTGCAGAAACTATTTGAATGATTCAGAAGGCCGCAGCTATGGAGAGTGGGTGATTGCTAGATTTATCACAACAATAAGCCTGCTCATGTATCACATTTCCTGTGGAGTTTTTTTGTGAAACATTAAATTAGCAAGGTGACTCAGACCCCCTACAGCCCATATTTGGTGCCCTGTGACTCTGGCTTTTCCAAAAACCAAAATCACCTTTGAAAGGGAAGAGATTTCAGACTATCATGAGATTCAGGAAAATAGGACTGGAAAATGGATGGTGATTGGGAGATCTATGTGCGATCCCAAAGTGCCTACTTTGAAGGGAACCGAGGCATCGTTGTCTTATGTACAGTATTTCTTGTATCTTGTGTCTTCTTCAATATATGTCTCTATTTTTCATAGTACATGGCTGGATAACTTCTGGACAGACCTCATACTTATGCCAAGAAGAGACTTCATTGTTTAAAAAGTCAGAGTTGGAAGAAAATCTCTAAATTTTTGAAATCAGGAAAAATAAGTGGTACAAATCTTTTGCAAATCATTTAATTAAGCTCTTGACAGTATAACATTTATTTAGTGCAAACAGTTTTTTGATTTTTGTCTTTCTTTATATTGAACTATTTTACATATTTACCACTCTCATATCCCTAAAGAGATTATTATAAAATCTAATAACATCCCCTAAGAGATAATAATTATGGTGCCAATTCTATATTTTTTCTTTTTACTTACATGGGTATGTATACACATGTGCCACTCAACTGTAATTGGTTCAGATAAATATGCATGTCTGACTGCTTTTTATGTATGCATCTCACTCATTTCTAGTTGATACTGTTATTTCAATAATTCCCCCCTCTACTTCCAACTTTTTGATAATGAATTTTTGTCTGTGCAACCATATTTGGTAGTAAAAGAGAATATATAGATAATCTATACTAACTCAGTATATTGATTAGAACTCTGCATCTCAGAGAAAGCATTGTTACTTGACCCCTGCTACTTGAGCTTGTTAGTAACAGAATAGAGACCAAATTCCTGATATCTACTTCAGTCCTGTTTCAATTAAAATGTTGAACACTATTAAAACCAACATAAAATATGTAAGTTAATGTTTATAGTTAAAATCTGTTCCTTGTTCCCTAATTCAGTTCTCACATTAACTAAATTATAAAGTATATAATAAATTTTCACTCCTTTTTATACATTAATAAACTATTGTAATCTTTTCTTCAATTTTAACATGTATATGCTATATTGTTTCAATATGTGTTTAAATTTTGTACCTATCTGGTCTCAGGATACAAAGTCCAAAATAAGACAGATTCCGTGAAAAAGGTGTACATTGAGGACTGTACTAGCAATTTCAGGCTAACAATATTTAGGAGAACATTTTGTTACAGAGAATTAAAGAAGAGTGAAAGCACAATTGTAAGTTTCTTTTGGTTATCATTTAAATATCTTATAGGACCACCAGTAGTACAGAGATTGTGCAAGAAAGATTGTTTACCATTGACTGGAACGACAAGGGAATACCACTTAATAAACATCTAGAGTCTGTGGGTTTATACGTGTTGAGGCATGAGTGTGTGTGTGTTTACTTGTGGTGTTATGCCTGTGTAATCAACGGAGGATCAGAGTGGCAAAACTAAATGACACAGTAAGAAGGACGGTAAGCACTGGAAACAGAGCAACATGTTTGAATCCTACTTTTGTTATTTGCTATTTATAAAACTAACCAAATTGCTAAAAATCTCCAAATATTGATTAAATTATCTGCAAAGCTGAAGAACAGTTTTTAGTGTCACAAATTCTGTGATTCAAGAAATCATCATTCTCTCCCTGTCCACTTTGTGGTAGAATACTTTCCTTGATCCCTGACTTTGGGTCTGGGTATGCAAGTTGCTGAGCCAATGGAATCTGACAAGACTTAGTGTATGGAGGCTTTCAATGGTCCCTGCACAGTTAGGGTTACCCTCACTTGTTTCCAAGATCCCCTACAAGAGGGACAATACGTGTATTGTTGGACCAAAGAGGAGGGGAAAGCACTTAGAGAATACCTGAACAACGCTGGTGAGGAAGTTAAGGGAATTGAAACAAGGGCACCTAGATAAACAAATAGAGTCCATAGTCCAGTGAGGTACAAGTATTTTTAATGACTGTGATTTAGGGCATACATTTGGGCTGTTATTATTTTTTGTCTCCACACTACACTACATTTAATATTTACCGTCACGTTCCTTTGTTATTCCCTTTTTGGCTTACTTTTCTATGCTTGGGCTCTCACACAGTTAAAATAACAATCTCTTTTGAATATGTTTTCTCTGAGGGATTTACTTGTTTTTCTTCAAGAGGAATCAAATTTTATCTCTTGACCATATTGCCAATTATCTTATAGCAATTTCCTTCTTGATATTTTTCTGAAACCTTTATTAATTTTATTTAATTTTCCTCTTATCCTACTAATTTGTGGCTGAACATGTTCAGTGAAGCACAGCTATCAAATTCAGTAAGCACTTGCCATTTTCTTCCTGCTGCTTTTTTCCAAGGAGTAATTAATTTACTATAGCTCTGACACATAGACTATTTTGGTTTAAAAAAATCAATTAAAATCCTTTCTTGTAAAAAGTAACCTTTATCTATTGTTCTGTAGCCATTGTGGTCAACTATTAACAGGAAGATGGTAACAAATTTACGTATGCATAATTGAACAAAGGCTGAAACAAAATACTGCTTTCTAAATACCCATAACTCTGTTTATCCTCATTTTTGGTAAGACCTTACTGCTATACAAATGAACATTTTTCCTTCTATCAGATTTATAAATTCATGTAATTTTATCATAAAGTTGGAAACACTAGAAAAAATAAATATTTGGAAGGTTGTTTTGCACCACAAAGTTATACTGTCAAGAATTTGACTTGAAGATTATTTTAAAATTGTAAAATAATGATGGCAGATATTGAACATTTTACAGTAAAATATAACACACTTATTTTACCCACATTTTCTGCTTGACTTTTCTATCTTCCCCACTGGAAAAGGAAAGCCCTGAAGCATCAGGACACGCTGCATAAACTACCCATGAGAATTAGCATAATTGATAACCAAGGTTTTGGGAAATAATCCATCTCTACTCTACGTTAACTCTCAAATATATCAAATGGCCCACAAAAAAGTTAATGTGATTAGAGTGGATTATATTGGGCAGGAGTCTGGAATGATACAAAAACACACAAAAAATCATACCTATTCATGAAACCACGTTCATGATTAATCAATAGATGAATAAAGGATCTTTAAGAAAGAAAAAAAAGGTTGACTAATAACTCAGTTTTAAGGCACAAAATACAAACTAACTTTATCCATTACAACTGAATTCAGTCTTTATTCAGTTTTATTTGAAGAACAGTCATACTGATAGCAAATGGCACTTTCAGAAATTTCAGAGTGAAGGTGTGTGTAAACCTGGACAAAGCCTCTGACCTCTGTAACGTGCGTTCTAACAGAAGAAGCCACCACAGCTGATGCTTCTGACGGTAAAAACCTGCTGAGATTTTGTGCATACTTTAAATTGAGTAGGTAACATTTTGTTTTGAGATTTGTTTTTCTATGTGTCACTCTCTCACATTAGCCCCTTAAACCCTGAAGAACAAAAGCTACCCCTGGAGTCTGGCATCGTGTTTGCACAAAGTATTCCAGGAAGGATTGTTGAATGGAAACGAAGTAGAATTATGCTTGGATTCAATTCATGCTGGTTCTCTCACTTATAATAAAAACTTCACTAGGGGTATAAAGAAGTTGGAAAATATTGAGAGCTAAATATTTGAGATAGTTTTCTTTTATCTTCCTTTATAGGCAGTTTATAATTGGGAGATTTTGAGATTGGACTATCTATTTGTTTGTTCCTTAGAAAATATGTTTAAATAAGATGTTCTAAAGGGAATAAAAAGCCAAAGAAAAAATGGAGGAAGAAAGTAGTAATATGAAGTAAAATAATATGAAGTGAAGTTATTTGAGTTTTCTCTTGCTTGAATGAATAATTAAGTTCAAAAATTCTTGAGTTGGCATAAGATAAATTTAGGTTTCTGCACAGCATCCTTGATTTGTGCATGTAAAGATGTGTGAGTAGGGTTAGGGTTCATCAAGAGAGAATACGGTGAGGATCTAGAAGAAAAGGGCTTCAAATTTCATAACTAAAGCAAGTCTTTGCTCGATGGATAATCAGTTTGGAGAGCTGAACACACAGGATTATTGATTCGTAGAGGACAGGAGTTTTGATTTCCAACATATTTCTTCATACATTATTGAAAAGGTGAAAGGTGTGGATACTTAAAGCTATTGCATCAGTTTTTCAATTCTCAGGGAACAGTTTTGAAGTTTGCTATCCAGGTACTACCATTCCTTCCTTAGGCATTTGTTGGAGGAGAATGTAGGCATGTGAAATGAACAGATGTGACTGTCATGGGCCTGTACACAGTCATCTGGCTACAGCAGAACACTGGGAGCACTGAAACCAGTGTATTTGCAGTCAGCCTTAGAACAAACCAAACACTTGCAGAAGCCGTAATTCTACCTCACCCAACTACTGGGTACTTTTATTTTGAATCAGGAGATTGTTCAGTAATGATAAAGAGTCAACAATATGTTTGAAGTTTTCACCATCCTTGTAATTGAGATTAGTCAACTTGTGCATTGCCAGCATCTTTCAAATCCGTATCCTTTCTCATTTTTTCCTTTTCTCCCTAACTTTATTTCTTTTGGCTAAGTATTTGACATGGTCTGCTTCATGTTTGCAAATGATCGTGTGTGTGTACATGTGCATTTTAGATCCAGATGTTGCTCATGAACTCTGTGGTCCTCTCTTGGGCTGTACTGATATTACTCTAGTGAATAATTTATCAAACAGAATCTTAGTAAGAAATTTAAAAAAATCTGTTCTTGGTTTTCTCAGAGCTTTGAAAGTTATCCTTTCAGGATATGTATAAATTGCTTACATATAGTAAGTATATTTCAAGACAGAATATAAATTGCCCCCACATTAGTAATTTGTGAGTTGCTTGAGGACTAAAAACATGATTTTTCCTCTTGCTGAGCATGCATTCAGATCAATTAGTTAGATTTACTTTGTGTTCATTGGAACAGTTGCTGTGGCTGAGTCACCACCAGGGTGAAAGCTAAATATATTTGACCCTTGATCCACATAAGGGGTAGGAGTGCTGACCCTTCCACATTGGAAAATTTGCATACAACTTTGATTCCTAAAAATGTAACTATTAATAGCCTACTGTAGACCAAAAGCCTTACTGATAAAATATTTTGCATATTATAAGTATTACATACTATATTATTATAATAAAGTAATCTAAAGAAGATAAAATATAATTAAGAAAATAATCAGGAAGAGAAAATATATAGTATTTATTGAATAAATGCAAATATAAATGGGCCCATGTAGTTCCAACCCATGTTTTTCAAGGGTCAACTTAAGTGGCTTCGTGGTCTTAAAAATGACAGATCTTTTGCTGTCTGAAGTTGTGTTTATTTTAATTTTTAGCATCTGTGTATATTGATTATCATAGAATTCTGAATAAAATTATTATTTAGGTAACTAGTATAACTCTTTTGTTTCCAAAAATAAAGTTATTTGTCTTAAAACACTTATTTTTTTAGTAAGAGTTAGGTTATTAGAACAATGATAAAGATTACAAGGATTTATGGGAAACTGAAAACTATCACATTGATAATATAGTGAAATAAGGTTTTAATCTGTCCTTTTATATGATTTGAAGCTTGAGATACTCTCTAGTGACTTCAAGTTCATACATGAAGAATAATACTCATTTTGCTGAGACACAGTTGTGTCATACTGCTTTCAGAGGAAGTTTGCATGTTTGAACACATTACTTAGCTTGAAGAAAACTGCTATGAAAATAAATAAAAAGCAATAAGTAATGCTGAACTTCAGTTTTCTTATCTGTGACTTGAATAATAATATTTATCACTTGAAAAATTTAAATGACAAGCCTTCTTTTACTAAGAAATACTGCCTTCTTTTCATTTTCTCTTTCTGTTTCTAATAACATATATTGGCATTATTTTTATCACCTTATATTATTATTCATGTGTTTAATATTAGTATTACTGTATACTCAATAAATGCCACACATATACAGAAGTGTAATTTTGCATTTTTCATAGATAATATGAGGTCTCAAAATATAAGAAGAAATGGATACTAGTCTTAACTTTCTCCTATAGTATTTCTTTCAAAATATCAAGAAATTTGTCTCTCATCCTGAACAGTACCCTAAGGATCCTGCATCTTGTTTGACATAATTGAAGGTAATTCAGTGTCTTTTGGGGGAACCCCCTGCAACTGGAAGTGTGTCAGTGAGCTTGCAAGTTTTCCTTGGGTTGCATTTGACCAATGGCAGCATGAAGTTTCACTTCTCCATTGTTCTAAGAGATAGGTGTGAAAATTGGTCCCCTTCTGTTGGCCATCACAGAAACCATTACTCACTTTCTTTAAAAGCTTAGAATAGTTGTCTTGCAATGTTTCTCCCCACCCATCCCATTGGAATCCAATCAGAAGAATTAGGTAGATGCTTACAATTTCAATTATAATTAAAAGAAATTTTTGATTGTGATTTCTACTGTAAAATAAAATTTAAACTATTATATATTTTTGATGCATGTTAGTACAAAAACTTTTTATTTATTTGTTTTATGTATTTTTTATTGTTGTTTACTTTGTGCCTGAAAATTAACATATCTGGTTTGGTTTGGATTGATATTTTTTCTTTTTTATTGAATTTATTCAGATGACATATCATCTGTATAATGTATTATGTGCTTATCACCCCAGTTAAATCTCCTGTCCATCACCATTTATACCCCTGTCACACCCCTCAACCTTCCTCCACCCCTCACCCTAGTAATCACCACACTGTTCTCCATGTCCATGAGTTTTTCTCTCTTTCTTTTTTCTTTTTTGCTCAATCCATCCATCCCTTACCCCACCCAAAGAATTGGGTGTGTTTTGGAAATATGAATTTTCTTATTCCAGAGAACTGACAGATGCAAAGAATATGATTTATATAAACATATAGACTTCAGTCTGATTAATCTTTACTCAGACAAACTTTCTTATAGTAAGCCTTTTCACAAAGCCATGGATCACCATCAAACACTAAAGTAAATGCAACCACGCAATTAGTCAAGTTCAACAAATCATTTAAAAAATACTGGTTTTACAATAATTTGCCATTTTTATAATTTCAAACTGATGGCTTCAGGGGCTTTGTATAATGGGAATATCTTATGAAGTACTTTCATAAACCATAGAAGTACAATTATCTGTTATGACTTAAAATTGATATAAAATTTTGTGTATATAGGATTTTATCAACTTTAAGTTTTATTTCTTTTTAAGTAAAAATACACAGAAAATAGCATAAGGATTAAATTTCAAATTTACAAATACCACTGTCATTTAAATGGTAATGAAAGGATATCAGATTCTATCTGATTTTTATGAATAAGAGTTTGAATATTTATATCCCTTTCAAATACCACGGTTAAGTCCTGTGAACCCACTGAAATTCGCTTTGGTTTCTTTCTCACAGACGGTAAAAGGACATTGCTTTTATCCCTTCTTTTCTATCACTGAGTTAATTTATTACAAGAAGACAGGATAATACAAAACAATGTGGCAATCTGATGCAGATCCTCAACTATTAACCAAAATAAAAAATCCAGAACTTATGTGACTTGGTAATTTACTTGTTGAGGTTGAAAATGCTTCTATCATATTCAGAATTTTATAATACTGCACTAAATACAGATCACTAGAGACTAGAGCTAGATAAATTGGGTCTCTCTCCATGAAATGCAAACTAATTTAGTTAACTACATTTAAAACAAAAGATTAACAGAACAGGATGGGAAATGCAATAAAATATGAAACAAACATTTGTATTCAAACTAAAGGTTTCAACTGACAATATGTCTCCCATGTTTCCAAAACCACTTTGTGCCAAAGGCCTCAGTAAGTTTTCATCTATAACTATTTTAATTTCTCCAAAGGGGAATATTACCTTTAATCTTTAATTTACCTCCTTGTGTATTTTTAATAGAACACTTCAAACTTCCCTTTATGGAGAAAACAACTCACATGTTAGTTTATATTCTTAACGCCTTAGGACTGGAAGAAGTGTAAATTAAGGATCAGAATGTTAGTTACGAAAGTGGTTTGTGTAATCCAGACTTGTTTACTGAACCATGAATTAAAGTTACTGGGCTATATGTGGTACTAAACACATTGTCCATCTCTTTAACTTTCAAGCTAATACTACATAATTCCAAAATTATTACCACTCATATATAAGTATTATATTAATAAAAAGCACAAGAAATTAAAATGGACCATATGAAGTGACTGTTTGATAAAGAAAAATGATCATATATTGACAATTCTTAATATATTGACGATTTAATACAAAAATAAATTATTTCAAGCACATATGGCCTCCTAGCTTACAAAATATTTTCACCAAGATATTTCCTAATTTATTAAAAACAATATTTCAGGTAAATATTTTGAATACTTAGACAGTGCAAAACCCTCTCCATACATTAAGCATTTAACCCATGCCAAAAAACCTAATGCTGAACATTATTAGCTCATTTTCCAGATAAGGAGTGTGACACTCAGACCTTACGTATGCATCCAAGATCACACACCAAAGAGGTGAGAACAGGAATCTGAACCTGTTCAGTTGGCCTGTAAGATCCATGTTTACAACCACCACCATAAAGCCAGGGCAGATGGTAGTCACATCAGTCCTCCTACTTGTTTGTTTTCAAAATGCAAACCTATTTCAATGCGATTGATAAAACAAAAAACAATTTGAACATGGTGCAAATTTCAGGTTGTTTATGCACAGTTTCAACTGAAGAAGCACGAGGTAAATGCAGAACACTGTGCTGCACGCAGCTAAACCAGTCACATAGGGATGCATGAACTGCACAAACACCCTCCCACCCCCACAAACATGTCATCTACCTCCAATGTTACAACTTTCCTTCCAGGTTCAGATAGCCATCCTTTCTTCATCACTTCACACTAACTAACACGCTGCAACCCTTCCCATCACAACTACCACAAGCAAACTCCAAGACTTTTTAAGGTCAAGTTTTTAATTTTTTTAACATTATATTTATAGCATTATGGGAGACCATTCTTCATGTCGTGGGCACAGCTCCCACTCGGAGATGCACAGGACCCACGACAATGGATAGGTTTTCCTGTGGGGAATCAGGCCTGCAATTTACTTAGGCTGCTGTGAGTCTTGCTTTTTGCTAAAACTCCCTCACCCTGAATTGAGGACATTTACTGCAAAGCACCTTCCTAAAATCCATGCTAAACCTTCCAAGGATGAGTGTAACCAGTTCAACCACTTTTGCCTTTTCATTTGCAAATATCCCTCTTCTGTGATGTGATTAGCAGTATTGGCTCCTTTGTTTTCTGTAAAAGTTAACCACCTAAAGTGAACCTGTGCATAGTTAATGAGGACCATCATGTAATGGGCAGAGAAACCCAATGAAGGCCTGTCATGGTGGAGGCTGCAGCTTTTGCTCCCCTTGAGAGAAGAGCCATGCTGTGCCTTTTCCTCCACCGGACTTGGTAGTCCCTGTGAATGTCTCATCTCATCCATAATGACGCAGATACTTCGAGCCGGTGTCTGCATCACAGCATCCTCTAATACAGTTTTGTATTGTTTGTAAGTTGAAATTCACATAATGTTTAATTCTAGAAGCATAACATATTGTCACATTAAGAACAAAGACTGGTATATATAAAATATTCCAATTTGAATTAAACTGTCTATACATTTTCTTTGTTTTAGTATGGATGATCACTGATGTTAGAAATCAGTTGTCACATATTTGGCTTGCATCTTGAGAAGTTGGCATATAATAAAAACCTAACTCTATTTCTGGATGTGTGACTTGATGACTTTCTATCCTCAACTCTGCCTCCTGTCCTCTTCCCTCACTTCTGGGCAGGCTAATCAGAAAGACCAAAAAACTCCTTCTTTAGTAATAGTGAGGAATTCAATCTACACAGGCCCTCATCCACACATGAAAACTGTCACCCCAGTACAAAGGCTGAACCACACAAATAAACAAAAAGCTTATGTTCTTCTGCCTCTTGGAACCCATTTTATGACCTAATTGGGAGTCTGTCCTTGCCTCCCCAGAAGGTTTCATCATGTGCACAGCAAGTATTTTTATATTCTCTTGGTGTATTTGTGGCTTCACCCATCTCAGCATCCAAACCAATTTGGTGTGGCAGGTTCTCCACACAACCACTTTGGCAAGGTGAATAGAATAGCACAAAACTGCTTGAGGACTATTCTAATATTGGTCTCTATCTTCGTCCAACAACTATATATCCTATCTCTTTGGAATGAGTCTCAAAACTAGGTGAGAAAGAGAAAAAAAGTGACTTCACTGCTAGATAAAGAAACAAAGCCTGGATGATGTCATACACTGTTATAATGGAGAGAAAGGAGATGCTGGGAAGAATAACACACACACACATATACACACAAATATGTATACACACAAATATATATACACACACACAGAGTTTTACTGTCATATACGTGCACATATGTATACATATCTATATATGTGTACATACCTGTATATGTATATGTATATGTATACACATGTATGCAAGTAAAAACTTTCAATGGATGACAAAATGATACTGGAACTAATTTATGTATCAATGTTTCAATCTCAGAAAATAAAAAAAAATTCAACACTTATTCCATTTTGTTCCCATAAAACAAAGCTTAAATTAGAACATTTCAAAACACATCTCTAATTGCTTTCATGTCTGTAAGAAAGACAACTCATAAAGAAAAAAACCAACATCTGTCCCTCACAACTACTGTGAATTTATAGGCATTTTCGACTGACTGAACTAAGGGAGATACCCATGCATGAATGTGCAAGTGTGCCTAGCTAGAAGGGGGTTTCCATCCAGTGAGCAGGAGAATATGGTGTACACACGTGTGTCTTTCATTTCAAAATTTGTGCAAAAGTGGATGTCTGGTGTTGGGGACCGCCCTGCCTGATCTCAGGAAGCTGTGACCTGCTGTGACTTAGGCTTAGTGAGAGACCTCCAGACCAGAGGCCACTAAGGAGAAAAAAACTTATTTCCCTGGTGTGAATGCTGCCTGTTCAAATGGCTGGCTCCCTTTTTGCATGATGGGCAGTCAATGATGGGTAACAATTCTCTAGGAAAGAGAATGAACCTAAGACAGAGGCAATCATGTGGGAATGCCACAGGGAAGAGACTCACGGGGCTGTGGAAATGAAGGGGTGATTGACATTAACCCCTGCCCCCTCAGCCTTGTCAAAGCCTGAGTCTTTGTTCTTAGATGTGAGAAATCCAAGTCTCCTGGCTGCCTCTGTCTCCTACCCTTCTCAGGTCTGCGGAAACAGCAGATAGCTAAAGGGTGCAGCCCAGACCAGAGACAGCGGACACCTGGGGTAATCAGGCCTGAGACATAGAATATGCAAGATCCTGTGAGATCTGTTTGCTGGAGGATGTTATTAACTTGGAATTTGAAGGCACAGACAGGAAACCTTTGGAACCTGTAGTCCTTTCATATGATAAAACTCCAATCTCTGCCCAGAATCACAGCAGGAGTTCTGTTAGCATCTTTGTAAGTTACCTGTTCCCTTTGATCCTTTCTGCCAGACTGTGAATCCACAAACTGAGTCTGCCTTCTTAATAAAAACCTTCTTGGGTAGAGGAACGGTGTGCTTTCCTGTAGAGAAAGTGGCCATGTTATCTCTATTCTCCCACAGAAACTTGTCTGTCTCTGTGTATGTCTTTCTCATGTTTTGATGAGCATCCGCAGCAGGAATGGATACTGCTGGATGGTATCCCCCACAGTCTGCATTTCAGAAAAGAGTGAAAGGAGAGAAGTAATATAAAATAAGTCTTTGGGAACTTGGTATGAGCTTATTGAAAATAGAGCATCGATTTAAAAACATAGAGAAGTGTACATCAAGAAGAGTAGTTTGCAATTTTGGCAGGAGAAGGCTACATTCACAGTCATTAGGAAGTCCCTTGAGGTAGATGTCAGGTTGTGGACAAGAACTTACAATCAACTTAAACTGAGACATGAAAACTTGTAAACACAGGAGAATGGAATAAGACCCTGTTATTTTCCAGATACCAAAATAGCTCCAAAGCTCATCTAATGAAGTGCAATGGTAAACTGAGTCTAAGTCTAATATATACCATATATATAGTAGACATTATATATATGTGTATATGTATGAAAGAGGAACAAGAAAGAAAAGAATAATGAAGAAAGGATAATAAGAGAGCTGCCATAAATCAACAGATAACTGATCAGTGCAAGCTTGTGTACCTAACTTGCATTTAATGTATTTAATTGGCATAGTGAGACAACTTTTTTTGATAGCACTATAGTGAAAATAAACACTAAATGTTAACTGCTAGATTCAAGTTAAAATATCACAATTAAATTGTTGTGAATATTCAAAACTGGGAAAGCATATTCTTAAGACTAATTATGTCCTGATTTAAAAATATATTCTCATAGGTGACTTTTTAGAAACACATTTTAGTATTATATTCATTACATTAAAACTGAATACCACTGTATTGAATAAAATCTAATTCAACACACTTACGACTAAATCTATGGTCTCATCCACCAGGCTACTAATCACGGCCATTACGTGGCCAGCAAGTTGCAATTATTGGTAAGCCCACTTTGAACAAGAAAATGTGAATATAAAACCACTTACATGATGCGATTTTCAAACCTTGCTTAATTTTCAACACCCGGCTGTCTGACTGACTGTAGCGATTTTTAAACCTTGCTTAAACACGCTGAGAACGGCTCGTCGAAACACGACAAATAATCATGCACAGAAAACAGTTTTCAGTAGGGAAGTCAGGAAGGGAGAAAACCCTCTAGTGGGGAGAACCCTCAGCTAACCTCTCGTGGGGAGAGCCCCTTCCCCCTGCACAACAAAGGTTTTATTCTTGAATACCAATACAGTTTGCAAATTACAAGTAGTTCGTTTTTGAAAGGTGCTAGCAGATTTCCTACTGGGATGCTGAGCCAGAGATTTTGGGATTTTATCATTTAAAAAGACTACAGGACTTAAAGCTTAGATTTGTTTCCTGCCCGTGACTTCATATTCTAATTAAAGAACATCCTCCAGCAAGCAGATCTCACAGGGTATTTGCATATTCTTTGTCCCAGGCCTGATTACCCCAGGGGTCTGCCGTCTCTGGTCTGAGCCGCCGCTTTTGCTAACCCCTGAGAAGGGCTGGAGACAGAGGCAGCAAGGAGACTTGGATTTCTCATATCTAAGTACAAAGACTCAGGCTAAGAGGGGGCAGGGGTAGATGATCACCCCTTCCTTTCCACAGCCCCTTCATTTATTTCCACAGCCTCGTGAGTCTCATTCCACAGGCCTTTACGAGATCAGCTCCTGGCTTAGGTTGCTCCTCTCTGAGGAGTCTTACCTGTCATTGGAAACTGATCTAGCATTTAAAGGCTGGGCACAGAACAGGTAGTGTTCATGCTAGGGGAATAAGTTTTGTCTCCTTAGTGGCTCCTGATCTGGAGGTCTCTCACTCAGCCTAAGTCACAGGGGGTCACAGCTTCCTGAGACCAGGCAGGGCGGCCCTCAACACTTGCATACTTTGGAAACTCTAGGAAAGAAAACACATGAGAATGCTTCTTCTGATGCTGATACTACATTCAACTCATTTTCTTAGGATTGGTCTGACTTTGTAGCTATCAGGATGTCAGAGGATCAGGTGTGTGGGAGAGGTGTTAATCCCTCTGAGAAGTTTCCAACACTGCTTCTATTTCAAGAAAACCTGTGCTTTTGGAAGTTAGCACCTCATATCCCCAAAGTTAATCTACTCAATAAATCCCCTTCTGCCCATAGTAGAAACAAAAACAGATAATACCTTTAAATACCAAACAAATATATATTGTATTCAATATTTGAGGCCATTAAATGTGAATTAACACAAATCAAACAGTACAAACCACCCCTCAGTTTTTTCATCCAATGTTGTCTTTTCCTGAGACTCAAGTTCTTTCTAATTAATGACTACTTCTCACAACAGTACTTTTCCCCTTTGTTTCATGTTAGAGTAAAATATTCAGAAAGATGCATATTTCATATTTTGGAAGATATTAGGACCAGATTCAAAATTCAGCTGGGCTTGGAAAAGCAAAAAATGAATGCATAAGGTGGTGTATTTTTTCTTGTTCATTTGTTTTTACCAAGAATAATTTATTTTGCCCTGACCTGTGTGTCTCAGTTGGTTGGGCATTGTCTTGCAAAGCAAAAAGTCACTGGTTGGATTCCCAGTCAGGGCACATGCCTGGGCTACAGGTTCAGTCACTGGTTTGGGAACATATGGGAGGCAACTGATCTATGTTTCTCTCCTTTTTCTGCTCCCCTTCCCCTCTAAGTAAACAAGTGAACAAAGAAATAAATATTCTAAAATATTTACAAACAATAATTTATTTTTTTGTTTAGCAAAGAAGGAAAATCATAAAGGCATTCCCCTTCAGATGAGAATGTAGAGGACTCAGTGATTTAACAATTGTTCAAGAGGTTCCTTTTTATAGTTTTTAAAGCAAATATGACTCAATCCTTAGTTTGAGGAGATACTCAATAGGAAGAAAGTGGATTTACATCTAGCTGTCTCTAAATCACTTTGTATGAAAAATTATGAAATACTTTTCAATAAATTTAAGATATACTGGGTATCTTTAACAGTAACTATGTAATGTGTGACATATCTTTCTAACTTTTTGGTGTCTCTACATCCTGTGTCTCTAAGTTAACCACTTTGGAAAATATGGATAAATAACAGAAATGCAAATTATTCTTGCCCCTAGATATGCAAATGAATTTTTTTTGTCATAAAGTACTATTGGTTTGCCTTCTCCTTTGTAGAAGATGCTTGCTTTGCATCCACTAAGCAAGTTTATTTCAGCAGTCCTAATTGGTTCCATACATGCCTGCTCCTTTGGGTGCTCCTTTGAACTGTTGTTAACATCTTACTGGTCTCCTCATTAATTAATGCATTAAGTAGACTATAATAACACATGCTCACTTTATATTTGTATGAGAGGCATGATTTTACCTATATTTTAAAAAATGCCCTTCAGCACCTCAGATTTGAATCAAGTCTGTATCCGGTCCTCTTCCAGTGCTCATTGATCAGAAGCACTGCCATCCAGTGTTTCGTTAACATATGCATTCAGGAACTAGAGGGGGATCTTTAGATTCTTCCTTCTATTCTCTTCTACTCTCCCTACCCCCCTGTTACATCTATTTCCAAATCCTTCCTTTACAAGCGCTCCTATTTATATGCATCAAATCCTAATGGACAGTGTACCTAGGTTTCTGACAGTGTGCTGGCTTTTAGGTCAGGACATGCTGTGCCACACTGTCATTTATGCTTTCTCTGCACCATTTAGAAAGCTTTACATGAGTAATATTTCAAATAGACATCTTCACATTCAATCAGTTTCTAGACACAACATATTCAGTTTTCTAAATGTCTCTTGCAACCATTTTTTTTGTCCCCTTTTTACCATTGTGGTTGCTGAAGTGTGAAGAGGTTGACTCGGACAACTCTAGAAGGACGTGAGTCCGTTAAGAGAACAAGAGAAAGTATTGTTTAGAAAGACAGGCATGGCTAGGTGCGGCATAGATTGCCATGGCATACGCCATGGTACAAGTTCATGCATATGGCAGGATTGTTGTCTCCACTCTGTTAGAATGCCACGTGTTTGTGCAGATGCACTTGCAAGACAACTAAAAAGAGAATTAGTAGATCACCTAGCATTTGCTTGAGGAGAAAGCTTCACTAATTTACCAGTTTATGGAGCTCTTGGAGTATTAGAACAAAAGCCAGGTGGCTTTTTTTTGTATACTGACAGAAATATCCTTTATTTAATTACTTTGACACAAACCAGTCCAACCAATATTTAGAACATAGTGGATTTCTGTGTACATTTGGCTGTGACCAGAGGAGTAACTAAAATGCATTATCTTCCAAGAAGCACAAATAAGAACCTTTGAAACGCACATCAAATTTTATTGTGGAAGTTTTTGAAATGAGAAAATAATTTTTAAAATACTAAATTAATTTTACTCTTAATGCAAATCCATATTTTAGTTATTCAGCATATTATTTAAAAATAGCTGACAATACTCTGCTGTTGAAGTGTCAGAATTTTCAACAGCAAATGCATCAGAACTTTGAAGCTTAGATTTTTAGTCTCATGAAAAAGAAGGAAGACTGGAAGAGAGGAGAATGAGGTTGTTACATGTTGATAGCATATGCATTTGAGTGTCCCTTTTGATTAATGCATCTAGTCATGAAATCCTTGTTACTCTTTTAAAATAGCTTTTAAAAATGTGTTTGTGAATTTTGTTTTCTTTTGTGTTTGGTTGCTTGCTTGGAAAGAAACAAAGAGAAAAGCAGATCACCCCTTACATAAGTTTAGAAAAAGCTGAGAGGTTTCTAAGTTGGCTAAAATTTATAAATACTATTACTCAATAATGTAGTGTTATTTAAAGGGAGCTACCAATCTAGCAACATAGAGGAAGTTTAACAAATTAAGGGAACTCCTTAGAAACATCTTCCTTTAAATAGACATGAATTAGAGTTTACACATTCATAAGGGATTGTTCATGATCATGTGTAGATAATTTTCCCCAATCATTCACCATCTTTCATCTCTGATTTTGAAGAAGAAAATGGCACATGTTATGAATATGAAAATGAAAACTTTCTGAGCAAACCCCTCAAGTGGAGAGGAATTACAAGATTACAATTACAAGTTTCTTGGCTGATTTAGAATGACAGAGAGCAAATTACCACCTTTTGATTGTTCCATTGCCAGTAAATATCCTGCAGCAGGGCCTTCACTTATGGGAGTGTTAGTTTCTTCCTCTACAAGGGTGTTCAGGCAAGGGGAGTGAACAGTGACTAGAATCCATCCCATGTTGTGTTTGCCAAGTCATGAATCCTGGTGAATGAATGTATCGTTCCGGAACTGAATGGACACATTTTCTTTAATTAGTGCTAAGTCTCCCAGTGGCCCTGTTGAAAGCTTAGGCTATGCTTTAAGGAGCACTTATGAACTCCTGGAAAATAGACCCAGGTTAGTGTGTGTGTGTGTGTATCCTCAGAAATCCTTCTCTGAGAAAGGACTCAGATGAGTTTATGCTTTTTTAATGCTAGATTGATTTCAGTAAAATTTAAATCCAATTAAGGCAATTTTGAATTAAATTTTAGCATGATACTAATTTTTAACTTTATTTATTTTTATGTATTTATTTTAGCTTTCTATATTATGCATTCCTTAAATTCTGCTTTCAGTTGTGCATATTTTAATTATACTTGCTAATAAGGAAATTGTTAGGTAGTCATGTTTTAACTGTGGTCAAAAATTATTCAGAGAACTGTGTACGTAGCTACACTTTTTTGGTTTCCATTTCCTGTAAAATTCCTGGCACTTTGTTTTTTAATCCAAAAATGAGGTGGCAGTATCTTTTCTTACTGCACCTTTATTGTAAGAATATAAAGTTGATATTGAAAATTCAAATCTATGCTATGATAGTAAGGTCAGAATATATACAATTTCAGAAGTTCTAATGATTATTTTCTTTGCTTGAAAGAACTAATGAATTTCAAGCCTTAACATATAAAAAACTGTGTTTTTCAAAAATGTAAATGAAAAAGAAATATGTATTTCAAGATACGAAATCACACAAACAATTCTTTCTGTGTTTGAGCATGCATGTGCTTGTGCCTTAACTGATTAAGAACACTGTGTTCGAGGAAGTTTAGAATTAAATGTGCTTTTCAGGACAGATTTTCATGATTTTTGCCTTTGAAGCCTGCAGTCAGTCCAAGCACATTCAGTAACAAGAGCTTTCATATTTCCTTTTGAATATGCCTTCTTAGCTCCACCTGTTTCTGGTTACATTGATGTTAAAACACATTGCTCATTATTTCATATTGCATGAAAGTATTATTTAAGTTAATTATTAGGCTGGCTTTATCTGGAATAAGGGAAACTCAAATTCATGACTAGCTGTTGGCCAAAGCTCCAATTTAGATGACCCCTGTTTTCCTAGACATGCTTCTCTTTCACCAACTGTTCTTTCTTCTTTCCCCTCCCTCTGAGCCAGCCCTCGTGTCCAGGCCATCCATATTCCATGTCTTCAGAGCCATACACTGTTCTCAGCGCTGCAGATGTTCCCACCTAGGGCAGCTACTGTCCTGCTGCCCAGTACGGATAGATGTCTACCTGGCAGTCATCTCCACAAGACTAGATGTGTCCTGCTAAACTGATAAGCTAATCCTTGCTAGTGCCTATCAACAAAATATGCTCTTGATAACATGCATTTTAATCATTCCTTATATAAACAATACTCTTTTTTTCACTAAATATTTAATTATTCTAATGTTGGGGTTTTCCTGAGTGAGAGAAACATTTTTTGAGCTTCTAAGATCAGGCAGCATAGTTGATTACCCACGTTATTCTAGAGTTTACCTTAGAAATGAAACACTCATCTGAGAGTCAAAAAATTTGGCTTCTGGTCTCAGCTCTGGCACTATGCACCTGTCAGGTCTTGGAAAGGCCCTGCACCTCTCTCATGTTCATGATGTTCCTTATTTCTACACTACTGGGAACATTGGAACTGGTCATTTTTCAATTTACACTTCTGTAGCATTTCAGGTGTGTTTCTTTATGAGTCTGTAATTTTATGACAGTGCATCTCCATAAGAGGGAAATTGAATGTGGACCATTTAATCATTTCAGTCCATTCAGCTCAATTCAAGGATCAGGGGGCCACATCCTCAAATCCCATTCTTTAGGTAATCAGAATATTATAAAGTGCGTATTTAAATGAAACCAAACAAAGCTCAGAGATGTTACAATGCCTTTAAAACTTTGCATAGCTAGTAAATTTTGAGTGATGAATAGGGCTGAATTTTCTGAGTCCTAAGTCAACCAAGGTTAAAATGAAAATGTTCTATTCTGGGGCAGATTTCCAGAGATTATTTCTCATTCTCTGCAAGAATTAACACTTGTGACTGCTTAACGATTTGTTAATGCCAAATCTTTCCACTATGAAGAACATTTAGCAGTGCTTACTCTACTAGAAGCAGCTGGCTATTGTGCTTGTGCAGTGCATTGTGGCTGCTCTTACCAGCCTGCCCCTGGCACTCACGCCCTTTCAGTAACAGATTCACTGTTTGCCTGCATTAATTACAAAACTTGCTTATTACTTTTATTATCTTTACAATGGTTAAGGCCAAGATTAGGAGGGAGGAAGGGAAGGATGGAGGGAGGAAGAGAGAGAGAGAGAGAGAGAGAGAGAGAGGGAGAGAGAGAGAGAGAGAGAGAGAGAGAAATATCAAGAGACTGTCTCTAGGTAAATAGTTAAATAGGTGGGTGAAGGGGGGTGAGCTTTAGAGAGGAATGAACAGTAACTAGAAAATCAAGCTGAGTTCGATCACCTCACAGTTGAAACACATAACTGCACTATAAAATCATTCCCTATATTTTTCCAAACGGGGAAGTGCCTCTTCACCAATTCTATGAAAAACTATGCAAGTCAGAGACTTCAAAAATAAGCTGTGAGACTAGAGGCACTACTTCTGTGTTTTCATTTTTGTTGCTGACACCTGGAACCACCCGGTTTGGTTGATTACATTCCTCATATGGTATGTCTCCCATTGTTTCAGACAACAATCCTCTCTTAAATGTTTAATATGTTGATGAAGTTTTTTTCCCTTTATTACCACTCCTTTCCCATCTTATAGGCAAGTGTACCAATATAGATACTGGTATTTGTTGTTGGTTTGTGACCCTATGAAAATGTGTATTATTTTGAGTATATAACTAATTTACATAAGTATATAGGTATACACTTGAGTGGTATTATGTTATATATAATTTTATTTTTAATATTTTTACATTAAATTCTTTTTTTAGATCTGTATATTAATGTATACCTGGTTCATTATCCTTTGACTATAGCATGGTGTGCATCCACTACATACAGGGTGGGGGGAAAGTAGCTTTACAATTGTGAGTATGAAAAACACAGTGAATTCTTGCATTATTATTGATTAATTATTGTGTTATTTTCTGTAAAACAACTGTAAATCTATTCTCCCCATCCTGTACTATCTCATCACTTCTCTAGACATGGATGCCTTGTTTCCATCTCCTTAGCACCATGAAGAAGACGATAACGAATGTCCCTAACCCTTGCAGACCATGGGGACATGCATGAGGGCATTCATTGAGTCTTGTTCAATTTAGCCAGAATGCAACTGTTACCTGATAGAGTATGCAGCTCCTTGTCTTGGATACTTCAACGCCACCAACTTGCAAAGCTCATTCCTCCAGTAATACTTGCCGTTATCCAGTTTTCTAGTTATAGCTTGCCTAAAGTGTTTAAATTGACCCATCCTTATCTCAATTTGAATTAATATGAATAAATTAAAACTTTTTCATATGCTCATTTGTGTTTCAAATTTTATTTTTAAAGTTTAGCTAGTTGATTTGCATATACACAGTGACAATTATAGACATTATTCTCTTATTAATTCCAGGCATTTTAAATATCTTCTCTCAATATATATACATCCTTTAAATTTGTCCATTATGTTCTATTTATTCCCCTAGTATACCTAAAAATACATGATGTCTTCATGTTAGGAAGAAATTAGAGTAATGTGTATATGAACAACATGGTTTTCTAGGGGGGAACTTGACAGAGACACTGGAACAGGTGTGTTGGAGATCTAGCGTTATTAGGAGATGTCAAAGCCAGATGGGGGAGCCAAAGAAGAGCCTTTGGTCATGAAAACATAGTGATAGAAATTATTAATTTTTGAATATGGTTAAATTTATCAAATTTTGCTTAGTGTTTTTTAAATTCTTTCACACTCCTAATTTAAAAAGATATTCTCTTACATTTTTGTGTCATATACAAAAATGTTGTATGTTATATGTTATATATATATATTTTGTGTTAACTTTTTAGTTACAAATATAGATGTATAGATTATATAATACAATTTAAATCTGTAATTCACATAGAATATAATTTTATGTAACATTAAGTAAGTATCTACTTAGAGTTTTCTCTAAATAACAACAGGGAAGTAGGAGGAGGAGGGAGGGGGAAAAGATATAGAGAATAAGTAGCATAGACAGTAGGTAGAAAATAGACGGGGGGAGGGTAAGAATAGTATGGGACATGTAGACACTAAAGAACTTACGACACATGGACATGAACTAAAGGGGGGAATGTGGGTGGGAGGGGATGGGCAGGGTGGTGGGGAGTGAAGGGGG